>RJWH01003451.1:0-46144 GCA_004363575.1 Solenodon paradoxus
AGGGGGGGTGCGGGTGGGGGAGGGTCATTTTAGACATCCACACCTTTACCACTGAAGCCAGAAACATCCCAGCACATAGAGAAACATCCCAGCAATCACAGAACCAGACCAGGCAGTGTCTTCTGAGTCAAGACTATGAGCCTCTCCTTTCTTTGAACAGACTTTTAAGTTTCCCACCCCAAATCTACTTCCTTTCTTCCTTCTTTAACCTGGATGGCAAGGTGCCAAGTAAAAGGATGATGCTTTTTCGACCCCCTTGCACGAAGACATGGCAACAGACATTAAAAGAAGTTCTTAGGGATTGCTTTTATGTGAGCCCTTGAATGGCACTGACTCAGCCAGAGGACATGTCTCTTTTGCTCTTCTGCCTCTTCTGTGACTGAAATATGGATCTCTGCTGGAATGCGGAGGCTCATTTGATGACAGAATCACATCTTGGAGAGAGTGAAGTAGACTTTTGGGAGGACAGTGATTCCTGGGGCTCTCCCCATCTCTATTAGGCAGAAATCCTAAGATTTCTGCCTAAGAAGTGACTTATTTGCATTACCTGGGAAACTTTTTCCAAAGCGGCAACCTCTCTGTACACAGTGAACAGGAGGGGGTGCTCTAGAGAAACCCAAGTCAGAAGAGAAGAGGCTGTTCTTCCCAGCAGGATGCTAACTCAGGCCTTGGATGGATCTAACTTGACTCTGGACCATTTGTTGTCACTGCCCCTGTGTTTCTCTGTCTCTCTTTCGAGGACTGGAGTTCATACAGGAAAGCACCCATCCCAGAGTAGGGGCTCAGTGGCTGGCGCCATTATTTTCATCAACTTCAGCTTGTTTCATTGGCTCTTTGTTAACCATGGAGTGAAACCTCATAGTCTAGTGTTGGAGACCCTTCTCATTTTAGCTGAAACTTCCAGTTCCTAAACCATCTCCTGCCTTGTCTCCATTTACTCAGGCATCTATTACTTCGTTCGCAAGTCTTTCGGATGTGCCTGGCTGCCAAACAGCTCCATGCCTTTTTACACGTCGTTCTTTTCACTGCTGCTATGGGGTCTCCCAGTTTCGGCACCACTGTCATTTGGGGCAGCTGTTGCTTGTTGGGGGACTCTTCTGCACATTGTGGAATGTTTGGCAACAACCCTTGCCTCTCTACTCAGTAGAACTAACAACAACCTCTTTGCTCCAGTCAAGACAGCCCCAAATACCTTAGACATTATCCAGTGTCCCATGGAAATAAAGGTCACTCTCATCCCCATTGAGAACCACTGTCCTAAAGCCCTTCACTGCCTCTCTTGCTAGAAAACTCCTGCTCATCCTACAGTAATCCTACCTATAATGTCATGCTCCACCCTAAAGACTTCCCTGTCTTCTCCAGAAAGAATTACAACTCAATTTATCCTCTGTACTCGAATGGCCCTTTATTTGTATTTTTGTGTCAGCAGTTAGTTCTTTTATCATAAGTACCTGTCCAGGAGAATTGAGGGAAACTCTCTTGCTCATCATTTAATCCCTCACATCTAGATGAAAAATTTAATGAATGAATCAAAGATGGCTGAGTGAATAAATGCCCTCTCAAAAGTTGCCTTAGAGCTTTAGATTGATTTGAAGAGTGGAAAAAAATTGTCTGATTAAAGTTAAAGCTAAGTATACCAGAACTTGTGAGTCTTTGGGTGGGTTCATGGGAACATATCACTGGCGAGGTGTGTTTCTTTCACAGAACAGGTTTTAAAGACCATGGAAAGATGCTTGAGATGTGAGAAAGGAGGGGTGGGTGGGATGATTATGGGGTGCTGGAAATACACAGAAATCTGGAAGGAAATTTGGGGAAACCTGATTTGCTTCAGGTAAAGAAAACACAGGTGTGTGAAATACTGAGATACAAAGCAGTCAGGGGCAATGAGTTACTTCAGGCAGTGCCAACATAGGGGTTTGAAGAAAGGTGGTCCAGTTGACTGGACCACACAGGGATGAAAGGACTCTGATCAGAGGTCCAGCTACAACTTTGATTATATGTGTGACCTAAAACTATACGCCTTGTACTGCCTGCAGGAACACCAAACCAACCTCCTTGTTGTTGTCAACACTCAGTGTGTTTCCACCACAAGGCCTTTGCACCTGCTGTTCCCTATGCTTGTGATTTTTTTTTTTTTTTACTGGCTATTGAACTGACTCCCTCATTTCATTCAGAGTCCTCCTCAGATGTCAAATCATTGGGCCATTAGATCTCTAATATTATCTTTCCCAGTTACTCTCTATTCCTTACCCAGTGTTATTTTTATTCAAAGGACTAAAGATTTATCTGTTGAGGTTTATCTATCTTCTTGAATATGAAAAAATGTGAAGACAGGGATATCTTTTATGGTCTTATTCACTGCTGTATCTTCAGTGACTATATCTTCAGCACATATCAGACCCTCAAAAAATATCTGAGGAATGACTAAGTGGATGAATGAATGATTGAGGTTTGCCTTGAGCTGGGCTTGAAATGTGGACAAAGAGTGAGAGAAGAAGCGCATGTGGAGCCAGTGAACAGATGTGGATGGAAGGGGCTACAAATCTGGGGACTCAGTAGGCCCTGCCCATTTCCTCTCAAGGTGCACCAGGGAACCAAGACCCCTTTGTCAAAGGCTGGCAGGCATCAGGGAGGGCAGAAGGATTTACATTTTGCCTGCTACTTCTGCAAAGGCAGACGTGTTAGAAAAGATAATTGCAAAATATCAAGTGCCATGGAAACACTTATTAATACCAGGGGCTGGGACTCTGATGGAGCCGGAGGCTGCTCTGGCTCTGAAGAACAGTGCTGAAGCGCGTCCAGAGCCCTTGGTTTCTTGGACTGAAATCCACAATCCTTAGTACACAGTGATTTAGTGCCTTCTGTCAGAGCGTCTCAAAGCATGTCACCAACAGTCACCCTGCCCACGTCCTTGGGAGGAGGTGGCACCGAGCAGCAGGTGTTTGGTCCAGTTTGTTTTTCACTAATATGTTGGGAAGCCTGTGCCCCAAGTCCCTCTTCCTCTCATGCCAGACTCTCTCTGGGCTGGGCTTTTGCTCTCACAGCAGGAAGGAGAACTTCATTCTGCCCCCCAGCATCAAATCCTGCTCAGTGCCTTCCTTCTAGAGGCTCAGGGCCTCACTAAAATTAGGACAGGTCATGGGGTGCAGCTGTGCCTGAGACGGTGGTCCTTGATGCTCACAGGCTAGGTCAGGCCAGTAGCCTCCCTGACAAGGCACAGGAAGCGGGGATGCAGAAGGGGCTGGGAGGGCCCTCTGGGGGTGTTCGCTCTGCACTGGGCTTTGTGGACTCCACACAGTCTTGCTCCTCTCCCCAGCCAGGCACTCTTCTCTCAGTGGAGCTGCAGGTGAGCTGGCGGTGAGGATGTCAGAAGAAAAAGCCACTCAGAACAGCAGTAAGTCCTAGTGGCTACATACACACATTTTTTTTTTTTTTTTCCTGGAGGAAGGAAGGAAGGGAGGGATGAAGGAAGGAGGAAAGGAGAGAGGAAGGGAGGAAGGAAATGAATGAAGGAAGGGAAGAAATGGAAGGAAGGAAGGGAGGAAAAGAAGGAAGGGAGGAAGGAGAGAGGGAGGAAGGAGGGAGGAGGAGAGGGAGGGAGGGAGGGATGAAGGAAGGTTGGTTCATGTAGGTTTGGCACTCAGGAATCAGAGATTTCCACTGTTAGTCTCCCCCTGTGGTTGCTGGCTTTCCTTGTGTCACCTCCTATGTTCTCTTGTTTGATGGTTTAAGAGCAAGCAAATCTCCTTTCATTCATGAAAGTGTTTAAGATTCCCAGTATGGGCCAACCTTTCCTCCCTCATGTGCATTGTAAAGACAGAGGGACCATTTCTCTAATCCTTACTGGGCTGGGTTGCTGCGTGGTGCAGGGCAGGACGGAGGTGCTCAAGGGGGTCCCTAGGGGAGATTTAGTCCCAGAGCAGGTTGAATTACTAGCAGACACCAGTACCGCCCCCTCTACTCTGTTCTTCACTCAGCCCCAGCAGAGGAGCTGGGAGGCAGCTCAGTGGACATGGAATCAGGCCACACAAGGAGACCAGCCTCCTGGCCCTAGGTGAGCGGAAGCTCAGGGCAGCAATCACTCCCCTGGGCTGCTCACTGCAGACCTGCAGACCGGTGCTGACTCAGAGTAAGGCAGTGCTGTCTTCCTGTCACCAACCTGACTTCGTTTTGGAGGCCAAAGCAGAGAGGTGGAGGGAAGAGAGGGCGAGGGCACTAAGAGGACATGAAATCCATGACAAGCGGATGGGGTGGCTTATCTGGTGCCCCTCATTCCCTTCTGCTCAGGCCCTGTCTCCTGATGGCTGGGCCAGCCCCGCATCCCCACAGTAGCACCCAGCCCTGCTCTCTCCCCCTCTACCTGCTGGGAAGCCCATCTCCTGTTACTCCTTTTGATGACTTCTCCTTAGTTGCCACGAAGAAGTGCTCGTATCAGCAAACAGATGGCGGCTGAGGCATGTAGCATAAAATATATTTATCAAGGCAAACAGCTGTAGCCCATTTCATTCCGCAGATTTCTATTAAAAGTTCTCCAGAGCTACATGCCGCTTGGAGGCTGCCATCGGAAAGCAGCCCCAGAACCTGGCTTTGTGCTGCCTCCTCCCCCAGCACTTTCTTGTCAGGGCCAAAGAGCAAGCAGCCAGGCTTCCCTATTCTTCTTCACCCACTTCAATTAAAGCGCCACAATCACTTTGGCAGCTGCCTTTCCAGCCTCCTGCAGGGGTGGGCCCCTTCTGAATGCTCCTGCTTTCCGGGCACTGGCACAGTGACAATCACAGGGACTTGCAGGCAGCAGGGCGGTGACCAGGTGATGTGAGGGCAGAGTGACCGGGCTGGGGGCCTGTGCTGTCTTTTCCTGAAGTCCCTGTCTCTGACTGTCCTACACTCACTCTCACTAGGCTGCATGCTTGCCTCCTGAGGACAGGCCACTGCGGGCCTGCCTCCAAGTGGGCTGGACGAGCATGGGTCTGGGAGACAGGAGCCAGATCTCTTCAACACACTGCAGTTAATTTGCTTTGAACTTGGGCAATCCAATCCATTAGTCTGGGTTCTTTGTTTCCTCTTAGAGGGAGTAGGGTTGGATTAAAGGAGCAGACTCCAGTGTCTTCAGGGTCAAGGCAGGTAGCACAGGTGCAGGTGCAGAGTCGCCAGGTGTAGACAGTGCACATCCATGCATGGTGTGTGACTTTCCGAAGCACACTTCAAAATGCAGGGGGTGCATCTGGTGCCTGAACCTCTAGCTGCAGACGGCCTGCCCACCTCCCAGTCTCCATGTTACAGAATGACGACTTTGGATAAGGATGAACTCCTAGGAAGCAAACGAACCTCCACAGGGTGGCCTATAGAAAAATGCACCTTTTACATTTTACATGTGATAGACGGTTTTGGGAGAAGTTTGCAGGTTCACAGCAAAACTGAGGGGAGGGTACAGAGATCTGTCATCAGGTACAGCCTCCTCCACTATCAGCGTCCCCCACAGAGCAGTACAGGTGTCATGGTCTCTGACCCGACATGGGCACATCAAAACCACCAGCAGTCCAGGGTTGACATTAGGCTTCACTCCTGGTGGTGTTCCTTCTAGAGTGTGGATGAATGTGTAGGGGCCTGCATCCACCCTGGTAGCACCCCGCAGAATAGTTTTGTTGTCCTACAAATCCTCTAAGCTCTGTCCATTTACCCCTTCTATTCATCTCTTTTGTGTTAAAGAGGGATAATGGAGTAAGTCACTGGAGATCCTGAGTATTCTATCATGGTGAGGACCACCCCTTATCTTGAGAAATCATGTGATCTAGTGAGTGAGAAACAGGGATGCAGGAGTCAGACTGGCTTCAAATCCTAGTTCTGCTCCTGATTGTGTGTGACCTTTCACAGGTTATTTAATTCTGCCTCAGTTTCACCTCAGGTGAGTTATTTAACTACTCCTATAATATCTCAGTTTTCCCGACTACAAAATGCAATAAAATAGGGCCCAGTTCATGCAACTGTTTTGAGGATTAAATTGATCTGTCCGACTAATTCATCCGAGTTATGTCTGATGTGGAGTCAGTGCTCAATATATGTTAGTGGTTAGGTATTGAGATGACCTTTCAGCTTTGGTGTATTGGTACAAAATAGGACAAGTGTGCAAATAACTGGTGACTGGGTCAAGTCTTATCTCCTCTGACAAACAGGTCATCTATGACTTTTGCTTCTATTCGACATCAAATTGAAAATTCCTCCCAAAAAGGATACACTTTCATATACCATCTAATTGGATTTCTAGGAGGGAAAGAGACATGTAGTGCTTCCTTATTTTGCAAAGACAGAAGCACAAGTTCAAAGAGGTTACATTAATTTGTTCAAAGTCACCCAGCTAGCAGGAGTGAGAGTTAGATCTGAGTCTGAGACATTGAATCCCTTGACAGTGGTCTTTCTGCTTTATAGGACTGCTTTTCTATATTTCTTGCGATTATAATTAATTGACATGCTACAGCCAGGAGAGTTCTGTTGACTGGCAGGGTTTCTCACACTTACCCAAAGCCTCACTTCGCATGTTTGTTCAGACCTCTGATTTCTGGACTCTCGACCTAAGTCTACAAATCAGTATTCCCAGCAGAGTGCCCTGATAACCTTAACAAGTAGCCTGGATGAATCTCATGATCAGGATAGTTGAGAAACAAATGCTGGGTCAGAGAATAACCCCAACTATCAGCTGTATGTCTAGTTGTAAATCAGACTAACTGCCTTAGACTATGTGGGAAAGTAATGTGGCCAGAGTGTGACTAGCTCTAGAAATCAGAAGAACAAAAAAAAAGTCCAGGGCTTATGAATTTAACTCTCCAAGTAGGCATGAAGTTCTTCTTTATGATCAAGGTGACTTGTTAGGTCCTGCATGGGTTAGGAATGGAAAATAAAAGAGCCAGTTATCAGAGCTGCAGAGCATTTAATGATTTAAAACGACAAACATACTCACTTGCCTGACCTACTTTCAAGGAAAAGTACTAATACCAGATGAGGATGCTATCTCTTGATGTCTGTTGGATTGTGTTCAATCAAACATGGCAATTAGCTTTAAGCTATTTTTTTGTCAATGAGTCTTTGGGAATATCCATAGAATACAGGGCAATGTGCTAAGAGGTTGGTGTAAAAAAGCCTCAAGGAGTCTTCTCTTCAATAGGTGAGAAAACGACTGGAATATGTCATTGCAAAATGTAATTCAGGACAATTCCATAATTACAACACTATTAGTAATGGTTAGCTTCCTCTTCAGTTCATGATGTGTTGAAACTCATCAGTATCTATCCCACCAGTAGTACTTTCCTGCTTCTGCCCTTTTGCTCATGTTTTTCATGTGGACACTGTCTCCTCATTCTCGAGTCCCACCTGTGAAAATTCTGCCAGTTTCAATACTCAGCTTAAGGCATCAAAACAAAATTATTTCAGTTCCTTTTATTTAGTGAGACAATAATCGTGACCCCTGGTAATACCCAGTGGGCCCTTTCTGATGGTCCTATGTCCTTCCCTACTACTTGTTCCCTGTGCTCGAGGTCTCTAGTGACCTGGAGCTGGCTCTGCTGGGGTCATGCCAGCAGATACTAGCGCAGAACCTCACTCAGAGCAGGTGTGAGATAATCATATAGTTTGTGAGTTTGTTTGCAGAGGACATAGGTCTGATGAACCCAGTCCTAAGTTTTATTCTTGATGGTAATCTGTGTTAGCTAAATATTTTACATTGTACCAGACAGAGACCCAATTCAAATCATTTCAAGTAATGAAGAGATTTTATGACTCAAGTTGCTACAAATTATGCAGGGGCAGTTTTGTTAACTTTAGGCACAGGTCAAAGCTTATAAATGTTGTCAAGAATCTTTCCCCCTCCATCTCTTAGCTCTGCTTTTTGTTCCCATGTCAACGTGATACTCGAATGGACTCTTCTGAAATCAGGCGAGAGCTGAATCCTAGCATCTCTAGCTTACATTTCTGCCCTCAACTACCTCAGAGGAAAGAGTGAGTCCTTATGGAAGTCCAGGTCTGTCTCTCACTGTGTCACCATGAATCTGACTGACCCCTCCTAATTACCTAGAGGTAATTAGTCATTAACTCCACAGGAGTCACAAGAATGGAGAGTGGCAAAAATTCTGTATTTGTTATACAAAGGAAAGAGCAGGCAAAGATGCTGAGCAGGCAAAAATAACAGATGCTCAATCCAGGGTTATTTAGCTTTCCATCGGAGATCACTCAACGAATAAATTATTTTCTTAAACACCGATTTAATTTCCAATGCTAAACAAGCATTGTAAAAAAGATGCATGCATTCATCACAGGATGAACCAGTCCCAAAGAACACAGCGCAACTTGTTTTTCTCTATCACATCTACACCTCCAACTGCCACCCATGCAAATGTATCCTAAAAAAATGATCATGCAAAGTCAAGGCTGGTAATTTAGGCAATTTTTATATAAGGATGCCAACAACATCGGAAATCAAACAAATGCCCTCAAAGAGAAATGGTTTAAATACATTGTGGTGCACACTTTAAGGTGATATTCCTGAAAAATGTCTCTTGCTAGAGAAAAACACTCAGGAAATGATAATGTATATTACACAAAAAAATGTCAAGATACAAAAATATTTCTATATTATGATTCTGAGTGTATGTGAAATATCCCGTTGTAGTGAAGATTGAAAGGAAATACACTGAGATGTTAACAGAGTTTATCTTTGGTAAAATCACCACGGAATTTTTCTCTCCTTCAGACTTTCTTATTTTCCTTTTTTTTTTTTTTTTTCCCAGCATTATTTCATGATTGAAAAAAATCCATGTTTTGTATTTCTAAATTCATGACTCGGTGTCATTGCAACTGAAAACACATCCGATTGAATGTATGGTGACTGTAAAGTGGGACAAACCATTTTCTCTGGGACAGAGCCCAAAATACACAGAGAGGAGCGCTGCAGCTTGCACTGCCCCAGGCTAGGCAAGAGGGCAAAGCTCCTTCCAGCCAGGTTCCCTGCTGCTTCCATAGTATCTGCTTCTTCCATTGCTGCTTGCTAGGCTGCTCAGCTCAGCCACTGGGAGCCAGGGAACATGCATCCCCCTCCTGATTTATTAAGAGATGGGAGGAGAGAGGGAAGAAGGAAGGATGAGAAGAAGGAGGAGAGAGAGAATCAAAATCTCCCCCGCCCCCAAGGACTGCAATAAAGGAGCATATGTATCAACTAAAAAAATTCCTTGGCAACAAAAGCTTTTTAATTGAACACAGTCTCTTCAGCCAACTTATGTAAATTCTATCCCAATTTTGGGCATCTATTTTGAGCACAGAGAGAAGCGGTATGAATCTTGCCCTAAAACTGCGCTTAACAGAAGGGGTGACGCCATATGGATGCCATGTTAAGGGAGCCTGTCACCTGCTAACGGAGATGAGAAATTACAAGTTTGCATCCCCCTCCCACTGCCTGAGCAGTCCTGCTGGGCGGGGCATGCTTTGGACACCAAGTTCTGGTGTGACAACTTAATACCCCCCTGGGGCTTTGTAGCCACAGGTGTCTGGGAAGTCACCAGGTGAAGGGTAGGACAGTCTGGTGGACCAGTGTGTTTAATTTTGCTCTGCAGGAGCTGGATTTCCTTCTCATTGGCTCATGCTGTCAAATGATTAGCAGCTGAGAGTCAGTGGGTGACCCCTCTGGAACTAGACTGACTTGAAAGACTGTCTCACATGGAAGCTGGGAAGGAAAGGAAAGCCTTGTACCTATTTGTGGAGAAGATGGGGAAGGTGACCAGGAGGGCTGTGGACCACTCTTGGGTAACCTCATTTGTGAGAACTTCTGAGCACAAATAATCCCTCTTTCACATCTTAGAGAAATATGAGTTATGTTTCATGCCCAAGGGAGCTGCAGGAGATTGGCTACAGATCAGACAACAAAATGTGGGTGGGGAGGACTGCAGGTTGACTGATTTTAGTTTGTAGGTAACTTCCAATCCATTTGGAGATTTGTTTCTGGAAAGGCATTTATCACAGGTTATTGTTAAATGTGATGCAGGCGAAAAATGAAATAGGAAGATTTGTTTTCCATGTATAAATTTTTTTCCCCCAAAATCATTTCAATTCTTAAACTCAGAGGCCAATTCAATTTCCAGGGTTTATTATTTCTCTCTCCTTGCTCCTTAAGCAGGCTTAAATGCTTTGTTGGCTAGCTGAGTACATAGTTGACACACTGTTGATGGCTAGTCTTGAATGGTTCAAGTGGCAGGATCATGAAAATGGTGGTGTGCTTGCCTGTTCTGAAATCAGGAGCGCTCAGAGGACAGAACTCCTTGTCTCCTGTGCTGATTGGAATAGAGTGGGTAGTAAAAGATATTTTGGGGTGATGAGGAGTTAGGGGCAGGTGGAAGCAGGTGAGTTAACAAAGCTGATGAGAGCCAAGGTGAGGCCAACACAGCATGAAAGATGACCCTTGGGCCTTGACCAAAAGGAGTAAGAAAACAGGCCAGGACATACCAGTCTGAGTGTAGGACAGGCACCTCTAGAACACCCAGAGAAAAATTGTCAGCCCACAATGGGCACTAGGTGGGGTCTGGAGATCTTTGGGGTCCCAAAATGTGCTTTATAAACAATGCATTATCTATCTATCCATAGGTAGGCATAATGCATCTGTCTGTCCATAGATAGTAGGTCTACAGACAAATGCACATAGATATTATTTATACATATATAAAGTGTGTATTCTGTTATATTTATTGCTATTTTGTTCATTATTTATACAACACCCTATGGCTCCAAGGGCACCATCTCCCCTCCATTGACAAGTTATTCAAGCCCTCTAAACACACAGATGCTCTCCTGGACAGGATCTGTGTGGAAATAATAAGAAGTGTGCATTTTTCCATTAAGATGGATTTCATTTTATGAAATGTTATTGAGGTATAATGGACATTTACTACTAGATGGACTTCAGATATGTAGCATCATGATTCGGTATTTGTCTACCTTGTGAAATGATCACCAGGATAAGTTGAGTTAACTTCTATTATTTATGTAGTTACTAAGTTATCTTTTTATGATGAGGAATCATAAGATCTACTCTCGTAACGTAAATGTTCAATAGGCAGTACAACATTATTAACTGCATTTAACCTGCTGTACATCTCTCTCCAGGGCTTATGCCTACTTTCGCTGGTGGAAATCCGGCATACCAAAGCCAGTGGGGCTGTCCTTGAGAAGTGCTGGGTTAGTGAAAGCTATGGGCCAGAAATAAACGATCTGTTTGCCTAAAGCCAACAGAGAATATGAAGGCCATTTATTTCACCAAGATCCCTTAGTTTTCTCTTCATAAACAGGGCACTGTATCAAGTGACATAGTGATTGGTTAATTCAGTCATTCCAGATTCCAGTGTGATTACTGATCTTGCTTTCCTTTACCTGGCTGAAGATATTTGGGTTTTATGAAGGATAATATTTTTAATCTAAACAACTCAACTTTGCATGGCAGGTATTATCTCCCCTCCTTCCCTTTCTTCTCTTTACCATAGATATTATTTGAACACTTATTGTGTTCTAGGTACTGTGATGTTTATTTGGGATAAAAAAATGAGTGAGGCATATCTTACTGCAGAGTGATTTAAAAAAAATGCTATTCCATGGTTGGCAGGCTTTCCATCCTCAGCTAACTATGCTCATCTATTATTTGTAAATTATTTGGATTTACCCTCTTGATTAATTCCTTCTGCTGCCATGCCCTTCCCTCCCACTATTTGTCCATATGGCAAGCTCCTAGTCATCCTTTGAAACCCTTTCAGACCACCCCAATCATTGCAGTATAGTCTAATGAAGGAAGCAAACAACCAAATCAATAGTTATGCTAGACTGATGTATTTATATGAAGCTATGCATAGTGTCATGGGAATACAGAAATGAGATTGCTAAGTCAGTTTATCAAGAGTAGTAAGAGAGGTTCAAAGATAGCTTATAAACTTCTTTGTGTATATGTGTGTATGAAAGAGATGGGAGGGAGGGAGGAACATAAGAGTTCATACAATGCATTTTTTTGTGTAAGGTATCACTAGGGAAGCCATCTGTCATACTTTCTGCTTTCAAAGCTGTTTTGAGGGAAAACTGAGGAAATGCATGTTACACATTATTCATTTATTATAATGTTTCACTCAAAGATAGTACTTAGTAGAAATGGTCATAAAAGTAATACCATCAAATCATATATACGGTTTAGTTCAAGAAGCATTTAAGAATATCCAGCATGGGATAGAGACTGTAATACTCCCTCACAGAAATATAATAACCTGTAAAAGATAACAATATGCAAATAATCAGACTATAGAATAATATGTGCAAAGATATACATATGATAAATGTAGAGAAGTAGCACAAGAAAGGTAATGTAACAACAATTGGGGTAGTCTGAAAAGGGTTTTAAAGCGTGACTAGGAGTTTGCCATATGGACAAATAGTGGGAGGTAAGGGCATGGCAGTGGAAGGGATTAATCAACAGGGTAAATCCAAATAATTTATAGAAAATAGATGAGCAGTTGTTGGGAATGGAAAGCCTGCTAGCCATGGAATAGTATTTTTAACAAATCACCCTGCAGCAAAGTGCCGCTGGATGCGATTTCCATTGTCAAATTTATCCATCTTTATTGTAAGTTATCTACATCTGTCTTCCCAGAAGGACTGTGAGCTCCTTAAATGAAGATGGAACCTCTGATTATTCTTGTTACCTAGAGTACCCAGCCTATACTATCTACTCAGCATTTGTTGAATAATGGGTCAGTTACAATAAATTCCTAAGAAGAATCAGACTTTCTTCTGTGTCTGCCTGGCATCTCAGAGAGTTGGGCCTGCCTCTCGGGGCTAGCTGCTGAGGGTGGTGAGTGACTATTCTCCATATACAAAGAAGAGATCAGGATACACTCTTTTTGCTGAAGTAGGAAGACTGGCCATTTAACATCAGGTCATCGCCAAACAATAGATTTTATGAGGCAAAATGAGTTGATTGAGATGGGCCATAGGACCATTCTCAGTGCATTATTGCTATTATTTTGGTTATTTCTTAGTGACAAAGGGCAATTGTATTGAAAGGGCTTAGGCGGGGATTAATTCTAAGTGGAATGGCTTTCCAAGGAGATGGAAACTGGAAGTCTCCAATAGGTAAATATGGGACACAAAACAGGACAGACTTTCCACCTAAGGGTCAGAGCTGACAATGGGCACCCAAGAGAAGACCCACTAGGGCTCCCCTTCTCTGTCTCTCAGATACAGGTCAGTTTGAGTGTCCCCTTCCACACACCACCTTAGATAGTAGGACTTTGAATGACTGCTCTTCCCATTCCAAGGCAGATTTCTATGCTGTGGGAACATCTCTGAACTCTCATGGATTCCATCCAAAGAGTCTAAGCATCTCAAGAGCAGGCAGGAAGTAGGTCTTCACTATCCTTCAGTGCATCCCCAGTGCCTGACTCAGTACCTGGCTCAGAGCAGATGATCTCTATGTATCCATTGGAGCTAATACATAGAAACAACAATTAATACTTGTAGAGAGTTTGCTCTGTGCCAGACACTGCTTGAAGGGCTTTGAATATATTGATTCACTTCATCTCCGCAACAAACCCATGAGGTAGCTCCAGCTGTGAATCAGCTGTAGTAAGATGAGGGTCAGTGAGACACTTCAAACAAGGTCTGAGCACAGCTACAATGAGGACACCTTCAAATCTGCGGCTCTCTCTTTGGGTGACTATGGGGTGGCCTGTGGTGTAGTGGACAGCAGTCCCCCAACTTTAAGCATTTGTTAGGTTATCTAATGGCGCTGGGTGATCTGGGCCAGAGAGAGACAAGTTTATGACGATCATTACGCAGATGCAGCAAAAGCCAGGCAAGTGTCAGGTTCCCTGTGGCATGATCACATCGGTGGTAAACATGCTCCTTTCCTTGAAAGCGGAGACTGCTCTCAGCTGAGCTGTGGGGCTGAGAGTGTGTGTGAGCCTCTCGGGAAGGCAGGTCACCCTAGATAGTTAATGCAAACACAGCTGTGATCCCCAGCGGAGAAATGGTCTCTTAGTAGCAACTGCTGAGCCAGTAGCAGATGAGTCTCTGGCAGTGTAGTTGATGTGAGAGTGTCAGTTTTCTGTGTCTCCTCCTCCCAGAGAAGCTCCTCCCTGGACCAGAGGGCAGAGATGGACTGGCCTCTGGGCAGGAGAAAGTGAGAAAGTGCAAGTTCTGGGTCTTGCACTTGCTTTCCTCTCCCCAGAGACCAATGGAGCTCAGGGAGGCTTGCACTTCTTTCTGTGGGGTGCACATTCTCCCCCTGTGGTCGACCTCACTGCCATGACCTCACCTTGGTGCACAGCAGAAAAGTTCTGACAGCTTTTGATTATCCACACCCAAGAAGGGAAGCCGCAGTGTGTGTTACCCAAGAAAGGGCAACTCGAGGTCTATGTTGGCTTGGGATTGCATTAGCTGCTTTCTCACATACATGGCAGAAATTCAGAGATGAGTGGGATTGTAGAAATCATTCCAAAATCTTTATTTTTCAGTGGAGAAAAGGATGGGCTGGTAGGGAGCATTGTTTTGCCAGGTGTTCACTGACTCTCAGTCCATCGCTCATTCCATGCAATCAGGTTGTTTTCCAGATACGAGCAAATGGGTGTTTAGGGGACTTATTTGTAATCACTGATCTAGATGATTAGGATGAAGAAGGTTCCAGCCAGTTCTTCAGCGGTATGAATCCAGAAGCCATCTTTGAAGAGGGAGGCTCTCTGCCTCTGGCTTGTCGTCTCAGCAGAGACTTGTCAGGGAGGAGCAGCTCTGGTCTGTGCTGCCTTGGATGGCACCGAAGTCCAGACAGAGACTTTGGAGTTAGTTGAGCTGGATTGAATTCCAGTTCTGCTACTTCTTTCAATCTCTTGTGACTCTGGGAACCTGAGTTCACCTTTCTGAGGTTCAGTCTCTTTTCCTGAAAAAGTCAGTGCCAGATGCCACGGTCCTTTGGCCATTGATGCCAGTCATGTGGCTCCAGACACTGAACTATCTTTATATAGTGTCTTACTTACATCACACTATTAAAAAATGAAATAGGTATTATTACAACTTCCATTTGACAGAGGATGAGAGGCTACAGTTTGGAGAACTAGTGGTGCAGAGCCAGGCCTTAGGGGCTGGGTCGTTTGTCACGTGAGAGCTCTGCTCCTCTTTGAGGCATTTTCCGTGGTCTGTGGCGACTCTGTCACACTTTGCTGAGCTGTCCCTCATCACTCCCTCTCTGCCCTTAGTTTGACTTGGGGGCTCTACTTGGGTGCAGTGGGCATTAGGAGTCCTGTCGTGAACCACAAGGCCTTCTGTTTGAGTAACTCAGAGTCTAAGTGTCCTCTGGGGCTTGGGGAGGAACAGCTATCCCAGAATGGAAGTCCGGGGAGGCCTCACAGGCAATGCCGCCACTGATCGAAGGACAAAGATAAATCACCCCGCAGTAGGAGGTGTGCGGATCGTACTGATGCTCCACATCTTCCAGGGAGAAGAGATTCAAGGGCCCGGAACTACAGACAGTGGGTGTGGTTTGAGGGCCAAGGCACAGCTGTGAGTGCCTGGGGGGCTAGGGTGGGCGTGGAGCTGACGCAGGGGGGGGGGGGGAGCCGGCTGTCTGACCACCAAGTGCCACGTGTCCTGCCCTGTGTAAGGAAGGGATTTGGATGATAAAGCCTGGGGGCCCATGGAGAACCTCAGCAGGACAGCATGAGGTCGAGTTTCAGGCAGATCCACTACCCACCTCACACACGTTCTCCAGGGAGAGCCACAGCCTACCCACCAGCCTGTTTCAGATGATGGCTGAGCATGAGGCCAAAGTGATATCAGGCAGCTAATTAACAGCGTTTTCCAAAGGCCTTTTCTAGACATTGCTACCTCAGGTACCTGCGGCCTCATCCTTCCTGGCCTCACCACAGACTCTAAACTCAATCTGAGAAGCATTGAAATCACCCCGAGTCGACATGGGGACCACAGAGTGGCACTTGCCATCTCCATGCCCTGCTCCTGGAGCAGGGGAGCCCCAGTGGAATGCCTCACGGGGGAAGCTATCTGGGCTCTCAGCCATCCTACAGGGGACCACTCTGTGGCCTACAGCTGGAACCTTTGCATCTCTGCTTAACTGAATTCTCATCCTTTCAAAAATAAATTTTTGTCCTATTGCCTAGAGGCACTCAGGTAATGGGTGCATTTTTAATAAGCCAAATAAGTAAATAACTGCATTTTCTCCCCAGGAAATCCAGAGGGACCTGAGTTCTATGGCAGCTTTGAAAAACGATAACAGAAGTGGGATTGGGAGGTATTCACATGCTAACTCTCATCATCGTCCTCAGGTAAGGTGAGACTGCTGTCCCCACACGTGCTCAAGAGAGCCTGAGCTGCGCTGGAGATGCCCTTCCTCAGACCCCTGTGGGCCCATACCCAGGCCGCTAACCCCTCTAGTGTTGATGCTAACAGAGTATATGCAGCTGTGCACACAAATCTGCACACAGGGGCCCTGGGCCTTTCCTTGGGCTTACCAGCCTGTGCTCCAGCATCTTGATTTCAGGCTCACAAAGCAGGACCCGAATTTTCTGGCTTTCTGTTTCTGTGTTCTGTGTCAACTCTGTCACCCTTCTGTTGAAAGTCCCTCATTGCTCCCTACACTCAAGCTCTGGGCCTTTCCCAGTGCCGTGCGTCCTGGGCCTGCTCCTTCTTCAGGCTGCACCAGCACTCCTGCAGTCCTGTTCTGCTAGGATCCTCCGGTGAGTGCCTCGCTTTCTGCCCTGGATGCCCTCCGTTTGCGCCACACCAGGTCCTCGTGTTTTAACTCCTCTTTGCCCCTCCCCATTATTCCCTTGAAATCCTGCAGCTCAGAGCACCAAGCCCTCCCCTTTGGAACTGGCCAGCCAGTGCTTTCCTTCTGCTTTTTGTTTGTTTTGTTTGTTTTGTTTTGTTATGGCTACATCAGTGCTGAGAGGGGACAGGGATGTTGGCCAAGGTCGATGTCCTGCAGCAACTTTCAACTTGTGATAAGAGCTTCTTAGATATAACCCCCATGCCCCCCACCCCCACCCGCAGCACTTCAAACCCCAATCATCTTTGCAACCTCCCAGAAAATTCTGTGACCAGCACTGCCAAACCACAAGTGAACTTCATGGCTGGGCCTGAGGAATTCCAGCCCAGTTCCATTTTTACTTGCGGTAAGCATTCAGTTCTGTGACAAAAAAGGCTGCCAATGTCCTTAGTGCCGTGTCCTGTGGGTGTGTGTTGGTTTGAGCTACACCCAATAGCATTTTTTCTGAGAAAAAGAGAGGAGGCGAGTGAGGCTTTACACAGCAGAGCTCTCATTAGAGAGACTTTCGAGGCCTCAGTAGATGGCTTGGCTCCATTTAACAGATGTGTCAGCTGAGGCCACTATGTCCTACCTGCATCTCAGGAGACATCCGGGGACTACAGAAGTCAAGTAACTTAGCTTCAGAACCAGCTCGACCATCGGTGCTTATTGAACCCTGAGCACCAAATGGTTTAGGGATGGAAATAGGTTCATTGAAAGTCACAACTCTTGGAAGTGGAGATTTGTCTGAGGTGAGGATTATAGACTTCAGTTCCTGGGGAACCCTCATAGAGGCCTTCCTTTTGTTAAGATGTTGAGCCCTTCCAGAATGCTCGATTCAAACCCCTCTGCCACTGCTGCCAGCCAGAGCTACAGAAGCAGAGCTAAGCCACTTCCTTTGGTGCCTTTTGTCTAACAAATGTCCTCTCCTCCGCTTCTCTCTCTCCTCCTGCCTAAGGCCTCTCCTTCACTGGAACCTCCTCTAATTCCTTCTTGCCCCATTTAACAATGCCCTCTGGACCCTTCTCTCAGAACAGAAGTCAGAACAGGGCTGTTGCGGGGACCCACTGCCAGCAGAGCCTCCTCGGCTGAATCCCACAGAAAGCTCCGTGCGGCTGATGGGAAGTGATTTATAATCCCAAACACAGTCTCTTTCACTGCCGGTTCCGGTTTCCTGCATCACAAATCGCTTTGCATATTAGCATTACATTGATGACATTCAAAACAGGTGCAACTGCCTATAGAACAGCTGCTGCGGCCCACTGAGAGCGGCAAGCCGAGACCCAGGGTGCGCGGACCCTCCTTCTGATAAGCTTTGGAGCAGGTAAAATCATCATTAAAGGGAAATTGACTTGTGAGTACATGCAAGATTCTAGTCATTGCGTCTAACCACAAAGAAAAGCGAGGCGGCAGCGGCCAAGGGAATCTTCTTAAAAACGAATTCAACAGAACAACAGAAAAGAAATTGCCATCTCAAGAGAGCGGTATGACATAGCTTCAAGAGGCCAGGAAATCAGATTGTTTATATTCTCCCGGAATTGGGGGTCACAGCCTGAAGCTGGTTACTGGGGGTAGTGGACATGGAAGGCCAGGGAGAGACAGGGCATAGGGTTCCATTTCAGACAAAAGGAGGGTTAGAACTTGCATCAGGAGAAATGAAAGAACACAAAGCAGCCCTGGGACATGTGATTGGGAGCCAGCCTAGCAAACACTGGACCCCAGGGTGTCACCCCTCATCATGGTGGCTCCTGCAGAGGAGTTCAAAGATGCCTTGCATTTGAAATGGCATAAAAACAACTTCACAAAGATAGGCCAGAACATAGAAGCAGGGGAAAAGATGATTAAGATGATCGTGGGGGTGACATCCACATGCAACTCGGGCCCCGACTTCTCTCCCTGAGCACCTATAGCAGTTGCCACCGCCCAAGGCAGAACTTAATCCTCAGCGTGATCATACCCACAGGTTGTCATCTGTCATGTAGATGACTAACTGAGGCCAGGGTAGGATCACCTGGTCCGAGTCATGCAGTGCATCGGAAGCAAAGGCAGGTTTCAAATACGAGTGGCCGATTCTAGAACCCTAGGGTGAAACCCTCTTTTTTTGTTTGTGTTTCTTCCAGAGTAACATGCAATTTATTTTAGCAAAGCACAAAAACAGGGCACAGACAGAGCCTTGTATTTGAACAGCAAAATGATACTGCAAGAATGGTCAGAGAAGAGTAGATACATTATTCTTTTTCCAAATGTTAACACTTCCACTGAGACATAATTGACAAGCAATAATGGGATTGTGTGCAAACCAACACGTAAAAGATGGGTTGATATGATCCTTCTGCAGATAGAACAAAATCACTCTGTGGACCCATCAGACCCAGTTTGTTGCTTAGCTGTCATCACACCTTCTTTGCTTCCTGGGCTCTTCCCTGCTTAGGAGAGGAACTGGGATGGAGGGGACCTGGGAATGTCTCCATGTAATTCCTGGTTGCCCTCCTGTCTTCCTCAGAGGATTGTAGAGTCTTGTGGGTGGGAGAGATTCAGGAATCCTCCACTCTGGGCACTTTATTTTGCAGATGACAGAGGGAAAGCCGGAAGAAGGAAAGAGCATGTCACTTAGCTCTGCTGACCGAAGGATGCTTCTCTGTTTGACAGCATCCTTCCATGTCTACACACAAAGCTTCTTTCTCTGATGGGTGTGGGTTGTTAGGGAGGTGTCATTCTCTTCAAGAAGAGAGGATCTGTGTATGTCCCGTGGGCCCCTCATTTGGTGCTGGGAGTGATGGAGCGCAGACATCCTGCTGAGAGTGGGGCTGGCATCCCAGCAATAATGTTCCTGCAGGCAGGCAGGGTCATAGAGGAGGGCGGTCTAAGCAAATGCAGGAGCCAGGGGGTCCTCACAGAGCCAGGCATTGAGAGGACTGGGAGAACACAGCTCAGTCAGTCAACATCTGCTTTGGAACCCAGCACCTGCACCAGACTGGGGATCCAGACACAAAGTGGTGTAGCGCAATGAGTGTCTCAGAACCCCCGGTGTATGCAGCGGACAAGGCATCTCTGCTTAAGAAAGAAGTGGACAAGAAGAACTTGTGGAGAGCAGCATGCAGAGTGTGTTCTGTGACCAGTGTGGAGAGACGCAGAGCTCCCTGTGGGCTGGGGTCCTTAGGGTGGCATCACAAGGGTGGGGCTTCAGAAACTCTTGAAGGGGGCAAAATCCTCACAGTCAGAGAAGGGCTGAGGGCCCTGATCTGATGCCCTCTTCAATGCCACACTTCTGCAGCTGAGAAACTCAACATGGACCCAGCCTCCACGCTGAACTCTGTTCCACCTGCACGCCACAGAGTGGCTGAGTCCGTTTTCCTTAACTCCTGCGCCTCTGACTATCATCCTCACAATCACACTCTGCAAGGCTCTGGGGTTTAGAAACTTCCTTCATAATTATCCCCATATTCTTCCCCAGTGCCAGCTTGTGAGGTGGGTTGGCATTACATTTTAACAGTGGAAGACTTTAATGTTAGGGAGTCATACCAGGGGATACCTCTGGGTCTTTAGTAAGAGATCCCACTACCTCTTTGCCTCCATCCTCCCTGCTGATCAGACCCACCTTGTCATGAGACCAGGTGGAGCCTGAGCCAGGCCCTCGGGGGACCTGAGTCAGGTGACAGACCAGGATACAGCCGGAGGTCCTGCAGGGACATGCTCTGATCAGCACAGCACGTGTGCCTGCCAAAGCCCCCTGGACAGATGGGGGCTGCTATGGAGCAGAGACGGTCTTAATCAGGAGCTGAAGTAGATTTGCTTTTCCAATAATCCCCATATTAATTAGCGTCATTTGAAAAATGGCTCAGTGCACACTCGCGTCTGCAAGAGCCTCGTTGGCGAGGGGCAGCGGTGGTGCAGCCTCACTCCTGCAGCCAGAGTCTGTCCTGCTGCAGGAAAAATGTAATTTTCTCTCAAAACCTTGGGGAGGTCTCAAGGTCTCTCTGATGGAGAGGAAAACAAAAAGAGAAGATGGTGTACAAGTTTCCTCCTCCCTTGTGCCTTGGCCCTATGGCAGTAATTACATAGTTTAGAAATCGTGTTTAAAATATCATCTTTCTCACATGCACCGCACCCACGTCATGTTCTCTATTCCACTGGGCTTCATTCACCTTCCTGACCAACAAATACAGGCTGGGGACCTCACCTGATCGCACCATTTGCACTTCACTGGGGTTTCTGGGGACTCAACACGTTCAGCTTCCATACCCTCCCTGGGACTATTTTCCCGACCCCACCCCTTTCCCCGGAGGCTGAAAGCAGCGTTTTGGGATCTTCCAGATGAAAAGAGCTAGATCATAGCAATCTGAGGGCTGAAGGGAGCAGTGCTAAAAACAAGAGCTACATGAAAATATGAATAGTGTTTACTTATTAAAGGCGAGTCACGTGCCACACACCATTCTAAACACTTGGTACTGACATACTCACTTCTCCCTTTATGTTGGATTCTTTTCCTTGTTTTCATTTTGGATATGAAAACACTGAGTGGCAGAGAAGTTAAGTAGTCTGCCCCAAGACACCCAGGTCATCATGTTTGAGTTGGATTAGATTCCGGATCTGATTCCCAAGTCCAAGTTTACATCTACTCAGTAGGGTTGGCCCTTCAGTGTGATCTGCCAGACATCACGTGCTTGTCCCCTTTCTGCTTTCTCTGGCCCTATACTACATCCGCCTTGGTCCAGTAGCCTCACCAACTGGCCATGTATCCAGGGCTTCCGCCTGTGACCTTCTATCTTGGTAAGAATTAGTGACTTAACTTGGCTGCCTCCCTGTCTCTGGATATCATCTCCTAAGGCCCCTGCTAGAAACTGAGACAGAGAAATGGTGTCAAGGCGAGCCCCCTTGCCCTTTCTCCCTGGAAACATGTGGGTTGGGGTGGGGAGGTGGAGGGCCTGGGACACATGATTCCACCAACAGCATCAGAGACCCACTGCTTTCTATGATACAATTCACATAAGATAATATTTATCTCACTAGTAAAAGCAAATGTAAAAAAAAATAAAAATTACAGGAGATCATCGTTGAATTAACCTAACCTGTATTATTAGTGTTAATAATGAAGTCCCTTACAAAGAGTGTTTCCCTTTTAGTGGAGACCTTTTGTTTAATGAGTTATGCAGAACAGAAGCTTCATTTGTGAATTTCCGTCACCGCAGTGAATCCCATAGTGTGCGGGGTTCATGGTCAAGGCGCATCTAGGGTGTCCTTCAAACTTCACCACCCTTGTTGAGGCTGGTACTGTGGCAATCCTACTTCCATCCTGTCTGGGAAGAAGGCATGCATCGGGGTGGGGAGGTGGGGGCACCCCTTTCCTCCCTGATCTCCTGTGCTCCCATCCTCAGATTTGCTGAGGGTTTCTAAGTACACATCTGTTTACTTCTCTCTCTCCTTACGCCCAGCAGCATCCTATAGGCTACCTGAGCTCCTCCACTCCACCTTGCCAAAGAAGAAAGCTGTAGTCATGTAATTATGACATCCTGGGGGTAATTTTAACCATAAGTCATTATTCTCAAACAACCCATGCCATTCCTATTTGCCAGCACAAAGAGATGATTCTCACTAGCCTGAACTCACTGTCAAACATGCCAGGAGAAATAAAAAGGTGCTAATGCAATATAGCCCAGAAATAGAAAATAAGATTAGAGGCGACGCTTGAGATTTCAGGCTGCGGGGGGGAAAAATAGCACAGGGTTTAGTTACCAGCAGAACTGTCAGACAAAAAGCCTCCGAGGTCATTAGTACCGGAACCTTCATTAAGCCAAGTGGATAAAATTAAAGGGTGTTTTGTGAGGATTTAATTTTTCTTGGAGGTTTGCTGTCTCTGAAGGGCGTTTGGGGCTGGCGATGAGGCCAAGGCAGAGGCCCTGGAGTGTGGAATCAAGATATTGGAGTTTTCCTTCTTTGTCATCTCGGTGAGCCCACTGAGACTGGCCGTGTGAGGAGAAGCCTGCTCCACTCTGATCTGCTGCAGATTCAGGGAACTGATTATCTCGGACCCTAAACCATGGCTCTGACACAGCATTGAGACTCCAGAAGTCCCAGTCTGCACCAGCCAGAACTCTGCCCAAGCTTGTGTGGGGCCAGGGGTCATGGGAGGCCAAGGTGAGTTTTAAGGTCAGCTTAGGTACAGGTGGAAATACAGACACAGCTGTGGATTTCAGCAGTGCTGGGAGGAGGCAAGGTGGTCTTCAGTGGCTTCTCACCACTGCTTAGGGTCCCCCGTTACCCACTTGCTGCCCCCTGCCCCATCCTGCTCTCCCCTGGTTCTAGCAGTGCCTTTAATCACAGTTCATCACAGGAAATCAAATGTCCACATTTCCACACTTTTGTTAAGTGATAGGAGTTTAAGGGTGTTAAACAGTACTCCCAGGAATGTTCACAGTTTTAGAAAAATGTTTTTCCCTCTTCTTCATTGTGATCAAATACATGTCACATAAAATCATAAAATTAACTATATTAACTGTGTTTAAACATACAATTCAATGGCATCAAACACATTCATATTATTGGGCAATCTTCACCCCCACCCATACATAGAATTCCTTTCAAAACTGAAACTACCCATTTCATAGTAACTCCCCATTCTGTCTTCCCCTCCCAGCACCTGGCAGTCACCATTCTATTTTCTGTTTCTATGCATTTGATTATTGTCTGTATCTCTTATAATTGGGATCATACAGTGGATGTCTTTTTGTGACTGGCTTATTTCCTTTAGCATTATGTCCTCAAGGCTCATCCGTGTTCAATGTGTCAGAATTTCCTTCCTTTTTAAGTCTGAAAATTATTCTGTTCAAAGCATATATCACATGTTTACAAAAGAACTTAGAATCCTAAGGGAATGTTTTAAATGATGGCATGGGGGTGTCGTGCTTTGTCAGTGAGAAAGGGCGAGAGAGGTAGCCTTCAGTATATACGCTGAACTGAAGTATGGGGTCAGAAACTGGGATGTTGGGGTCCCCTCCTGACCTTGCTCCAGGATACCAGATGAGATGCTACCCCCTCTTTGTGCCTCCTCCTTCTTCAGGGAAGACAAATAATAGTACCTGCCTGCATGTATCCTATGAGGGACATGAAGATGGTGATGAAGTATTTTGAGATTCTTGGTGGAAAACACGGAATCAACTTTTCCTGCTGTCGTGGTGCAAACGAGTATTCTGAACTTTGGAATCTCAAAGTTTTGGAGGCTTTGCAAGAGCTCAACCATCAAAACAAGGAGTCTTTTCTGGGCTCCTTCAGCAGTGTGATGCTGAAGTTCAGGAGAGGATGTGCGTTGATTTTGCTCAGAAGGAGATACAGAAATCTAGAGCCTGTGATCTTTGTGGGGTCAGGCTTGGGAAGACAGTTCCTCCCTTAGATCCTTGGGGTTAGAGATCACTCCGCCCTCATTTGGATCTATTTGTAGCATCTATTCTAAAATTTTAGTGGTGTAAGTTAAATAATGTTCTGTCAAGTGCAGAGCCAACAGTTTGTCTTTTATTTTTAACAAATCTAAAAAGATTTTACTGCAAAGAATAAAAATGAAACACTTGAATACATTTAAAAGGTGTGTAGACTCATGACAAGACAACGTAAATAACTGACTTTGTTTTATGGATTGTTCCTAGGTACTTGACTTCAGAGTCTTGTTTACAATATCATCTACTTTGTTTAAACTTGCTCATTTGTCTCCTTGTTTGGCATTGTATCTTAGCTAAAGTCATCTTTGGTTAAGTATCAGTTCCAACAGCCTCGTGTTTACTGAGATGAGTCTTTTCAGACCCAGCACCTGTGGATATGGTGTCCACAGCTATTCCCAGTGTGATGCTGAAGTGGCAACATAGGTCTTACCTGAGCGGGGGTGGGGTTCAATGCAGACTTGCATGCTCTACGTCAGACTCGCACAGTTAGAATCTAAATTTCAGTAGCTTTTCTAGGTGATATTTACCTTAAACCCTGTGAATCCGTGTCTTAAGGCCCCAGATTGGGCCCAACGGAACTGAATGCCTGTTGGACTCTCGGGGGCCTCAGTTCACTCTTCCAGGATGGGGGAGCTACACACAGTGGATACTTTTCACTGGGGCGCTTGGAAGATCCAGGACACAATAAACAGGAAAACACTCTGCAGAGTATAAAGTACCGAGGAATAGATGCCATATTTATGCTCATTGGCAGCTAGCCTGTCTCCGCCCCTTCCAACCAGGGAGTCCACTTCATCTGTCCAGCCAAATAATCTCTTTCTCTGCTCTGCTCCTAAACCCTCTTTGAAACAACATCAGTTTTGGGTTGCTTTCATCCACACTGCAAAGAATATTTGATTTCGCATTATTGCCTTTAAGTAAGATTCTCTTCTGTGCCTCCATATATATATATATATATATGAATACATATTTTTTTTTGACACATATTTGCTGTGGTGCCTGGGACCCGGTGCAGAGGAGATTAGTGTGCTGCTCAGCCACTGGCCATGCCTCTGAGGAGCAGAGCTTTCTGTTTATCTCTTAGAAGCAGACAGTTGGATTTTATCCCAGAGGGAATTTATCAGGGTGCCCTGAATTCATTCATTCATTCATTCTCATATTTCTCTTAGCCCATACACACACACACACACACACACTCACACACATACACACATACACACGCACTCTGTCTCACACACACATATACACACTCCACTACATGTCAGTCATGTCAATGTTGTTTGCTGTATACTTGGGAGACGGACTTTCACATACAGCCATTGTGGGATTGTCTGCAGTTTAGTTTTCTTCTCTCTGAGCACTTTCCTGGGCTGGGTTTCTTTATCCCATCAGTGGCAGCTTCGGTTGGCCCTGGTCCTTAATCTCCTATCTATGCAATGCATATGGATTTCTTCCCGCCTCTACTTTTCTTTCATCTGGTTTGGCATTTTCAGAGCAAGACCAGTGTTTTCATTTTCTTTCATGCAGGTGCCCACACTAAGATGACTTGCAGGACTCACAGAGACGTGCACATTTGTTCCGAGTTGGCTTTTCTTTCTTTTAAAGCATGAGATGAGTTTGCAATTATATACACACCTCTCATGTAGGCACCTTGCATGTTTGTGGTTAAATGATTGATTTGTTTAGTGATTGAGTCATATTTCTGTTGCCATGAATGGCTGCATGTTTGATGAGCAGGTATGGACTTTCATACACTTGAATTAATGTATTTGCTTATTTGTTAATTCGGTGCAATTAAGCACCTACTGTGTAGAAGGTACAAGGCTAAGTGTTGTTGATAAAGAACTGCTGAGTGTGTAAAGATATTGTCTTTGCTTTCAGGACTTTCAGTTATGTGAGAGAGATGAGAGACCACCATGGAACTTTAATACAAAGGTGTCAGTGATCAGGTTCATGGAAAAACAAAACAAATACATGAGTTCTGGTGACTATAACATTTCTTTCAGCTGGAGGCCAGGGATGATTTGCAAGAGGAGATGACATTTGACTGAGGAATTTTCATTTGTAAGAATGGGCAGTACACTGCTAGTGAGTGAGTCTGGAACAAGACAAGAGGTAGAAATGAGAGTGTGTGGTGATCAGCATATCACTCAGCTTGGCTGAAACGTCTGAGGCCGAGGGTGAAGGGCTGGGTGAAGGTGCGGTCACTTTGTGTAAGTGGACGGTGGGTACAGATTCGGGAGTTTATTTTGGATTGAGCAAATCAGTAGATGGGAGTTTTTAGACAGTGAAGTAAGACGATCAGAGTGGTGCATTAGGAGGTTCATTTTGGCAGGGATTTTGAAAATGAATTAGAGACATGGAATAATAGAAGCAACAAGAGAAGTTAAGAGGCTATTAACGGTAACCCCCGAGGGTGCATGATGAATGTCCGAGGAGGTGGGACGGAGGCAGATAAAGGAAATTCATAGAGCCAATAGTGACAAAGCCCAAAGCCAACAGGCTGCAGAGTGGAAGGGGAAGGATGAGGAGGGTTTGGACCTAAGGTAATGGCGGGTTCATAACAGATAGAAGGAATAAGTTGAGAAGCCCATTTATGTTTTTGATGAGAGGAATTCAGGCTGAGATATACTGAGCTGAAAATACAGGTAGAAATATCTAAATGAAGAAGTTCAGCAAGGCCTTGACATTTAGAAGTGGTTCTTGGGACTGATTTCAGGACTGAAGTTAAATTTGATAATACTATTTATACATGGATAGTTGAAGCTTTATAAATGGAGGCAATTGTTATGAAAGAACACATGATAAAGGATAAAAGGGCTGGAGGTTGTTTCCACATTCAGGGAAGAGGGAGGTGAGAAAGGAGAACCAGGTGGCAGAAATACACCTGTGTCTCCCTTGGTGGCCTGAGCACATGCATAGTTTAGATTAAAATGCCCACTCATCCAGATTACTGGTTCATTCAATTCCAGATAACTGGAAGAAAACAGGAGAGGTTGGATCTCAGAAATCAAGGGATTTGGGCTCATCATTAATGTGAAATATGGAAGAGCAACGTGCACAGAGGGAGATAGTTCTGTAAGGTCAAGTAGTGTGCCCATGTGGATGCCGGTACATGTGTGTCTGATGTCGTACATCCAAGTGTTTGGAGGGGAAAGCTCTATAAGCAGGAAATGGAAAAATTCTCGGGTAAAATTGTTCCTAGAAAGACTTCAGTGAGTGGAATCATCACATATCAGAATGGATATATATCCGATTGGAAATGTCCTTGATTGTTATGTTGATTCCTCAAGCCCTTAACTTGGGTTCTGAGCCTTGATTAGATTCTGTCTGCTGTACTCAGCTAATTTTGTTTCATTTTAGACGCCTAGTCTTTTATTAGGTTCAAAATTGTCAGGTCACATGCTTTGCCCCAGTTTTCATCTCATATCAATGAGAGCCTTTCAGTAATTAGGCCCTCGATTATGAAATTCACTTTGAATAGAAAGCTAGTCAGAACATTTAGCGTTCCAGCCTTTACACTGAATGGTGGGAGGTGCTCTATGACCAATTTGAATTATTTCTTTTAAAAAGGGGTGGCTGTGTTCCACTTCTTTTTCTGCGTTAGGAATCTCCTTACCTAAATTTAGTCCAATACACAACTCACATCGAATGGGGAGCGGATCTATTTTTGCACAAGCAACCCCGACAAGGGATCATTGTAAGCAACAAATAGGATGATGAACTTAAATCTCAATAATGTCCCATCATTTTTCTTCCATTATATTCCATATGATTTCATTTCTTTTTCATACTCTCATTTTCTTAAAGTTTAGTTAACATTATACTATCAAAGTCAAATCCCAGTGAGGAAAGACTAGGGATGTCATTCTAGTCACTGCTTAAATACTATTGCTACCGAGATGACGGGAGAAAGAAAGGTGAGGAGGTGGTTTATATTTTGGTCATACACACTATTCCCATAACTATTTTTTTCATTTAATGGCTTTTTATAGGGCTTATGCTTCTCTGTGCCTGTAAGAGTCCCATCATTCCTCCCTCTCTCCTTCTTTCTTTCCATCCTTCCTTACTTGCAAAACAGCATGTTAAAGATTCTGGTCCTGAGATCTCATGTCATTGAGAGACTTTCAGTAATTAGGCTCTTGATTATGAAATTCACTTTGAATAGAAAGCTGGTCAGAATATTTAACTTGTTCCAGCTTTTACACTCCAGTTCATAGAAAAACTAAATTCAAAGAACCTTGATTTTTTTTTTCTCCTTTCAGGAAATTTTTCATTAATTCTTAGCTGATTTCCCTTGTGACTCAACAGGGTCACACGGTCACATGATCACACAGTGTATAAGTGTGTGTGGGGGGGGGTGGGGGAGAGAGAGAGAGAGAGAGAGAGAGAGAGAGAGAGAGAGAGAGAGAGAGACAGAGACAGAGAGAGAGAGAGACAGAGACAGAGAGAGAGAGAGACAGAGACAGAGAGAACGGGACTTTATAAGGTATATAACAGCTACAAGTACAGTTATATACCTGACTGACTAGTAATGGACTTTTTCTGTTGGAAGTTACATTTCTGGGTCCTTCAGATTATGAGACTGAATCACTGCCCACTGAATAAGAAGGTGCTTCTGGATCTTGAGCTGATGTGGAGGCACATCCTACACTGCATGGTGTGACACTAAACCAGCTGTGCCAATGCATCTCTAGATGACATGCATATGCACGGGTGGGCACATAAATGCACCTGTGTGCATTAGCATCCTCACACATACATATCACGGATGCCTTCACTTCTAGATTGTCGCAAATCTTTCCCTTCACAGTTTCACAAAAATAGTAAGGCAGGAGTTATTTAATAGGCTGAAAGGAGTTTCTGAAAGAACAAACAAGAACAGGGAAAATCAGAATTCTGAGTTCTCTTCCCAGTGGAGGAGGGACTCCCTCAACCATGGATGGAAATTCTGATCACTCCGGCCATTTCCCTCGGTCTATCCAGATGTTTCCTGACAAGAGCATCCGTGTGTGATTCTCTAGGCTTTGTTCTCCCCCAACCCCTTCTTCAATATAATTCTTTTAATGATTCAAATTCCAATCACGAGTCTATAAAAATTTGGTTGCAAGACTGTTTCCATCACCTCCTGCCCTTTCTGGACAGGTGAATTGCCTGAAGTCAGGCCGGGGCAGCAACTTCCACAGAAAGTGTGTGCTTTGAGGCCAGGGCTGATTCAGCACTGTCTTTGCTGGACAGCTCAGGGCTGAAGCCTCTGACCCAGCCTCAGACTCCAGCCTGCTTACAGGGGTCCTCTTGCCCACAGAGGCCAGTGAATGAGCAATGAGACAGATGCAGGGCTTCAGCTTCTGTTTGTCTTCGTCCAGACTAATTAGTGAAAAAAAATAATACATCCAATCTTGGTCTCTTGGGGAAGCCCCTGAATGTAAGAACCAAGTATAGATGGAATCTCATTATTTTTAAGTGTCGTATACTTCTCATAGACATTCAGTCAGAGCTTCCCAGATAAAGACCCAACCCCAACTTTCCTGTCCCTTCCTACTTCAAACACAGTTCCTCTTTCCTTCCTAGGATCAAGGGGAGCTTTGGAATCTGGAAACATAGGAACTTAAAGGGCAAGTTTACTGACCTAATAATTCATCATGAGAATAGGCTTACTGGCCATCCTCATCCTGTATATTTGTGTCCCCTGTTGTTCCCTCACCAATTTTGCTCCTGGCCATTCTGAGATAAAACATAATTTGTACAACAGGGAGGCACAAAGAAGTCTAACTTCCTCTTCTACATAGCTGATGTCAGCCTGGGATTTCCAAACCTTTTCATGACCATGTCTCTTTTGTACTTTTTGACCTACTCATTTTTCACAACAGACCTCAGAAACACTTAGCGCACTGCCTGTTGCTCCCAACAGGGCCAACATCCAATGAGTCATTATTGTTGTGTGGCCAACCCAGCTAACGCCTCATTAGTAGACATACAGAATCTTGACCGAGAGAGGTCATTTCCATTTTTCATTATGATAGTCAGATATAGTCATTCATATATTCTAGAGGAGATGAAAATTGGTTGGCGTTCCTTCAGTCAACAGGACGCTGAAGGGATACAAATGCATTGTGATGATAATGGCTTCATGAACCTGGGTGTCCGGGGGACCTTGTCAATAGGGAAGTCTCCGGGATGACCTGTGGAGAGATTGGACTCACTTTCTATGATCCTGTAGGGAGGGCAGTGGGGAGTGTGGAGTGGTGAGAGAGGAAAGCAATAGCTTTAGGTTGAAGGTGAGGAAGAATTTCTAATACTTGGAGCTCCCCAGAAATGGAATATTGGAGAGCATGTCCCTTTCAGGAGAGCATCTGAACCCAGAGTGATGGGCATTTGATAGAGACATGTGGGCAGTAACTGAGTGGCTGAACTGAGGGATTCTTACACTTTGCTTCCAGTCCTAGGAATTAAATTAAAATAATTTACAAATCACGACAGACTCATGCCTGTCATGCCTCTCTAGAGTCATCATACTCATTCCAAAATGAGACTCTAACCTGGGATTTTCATTCCTTCATATTTCAGGTTCACATATAACATATTTCCGTAGTCATGATTCCTGTTCCTCTTGTAAATAATCCACAGAAAGTGTTTGCAAGACAGCTAGACTGAGGATTAGGAGAGTAGAAGTGGGACCCAATCTGGCCGGTAACAAAGCCTCACCTGCCACTGTTCCAAGTGGCAGATCAACATGTTTAGCTGCAATTCAAAGCAATTAGTTTTGTTCTTGCTGGTTATCAAAGGACGACCTAAAGAAGCCCAAGCAAATATTTTCAGAAAAGAGAGTAAATTTGTATTACTTAACCCAAGGAATGCAAACAAGTGTAATTAAAGTGAATACCCATAAATAAAGTAAATACATTAGTTAGGAAATGAATTAATTAGTGTTTAATTACTATCAATTACTAAAATCACTACAGAATTACTTGTAGAATAGATTGAATCTCTTGCTCCTATTAATAATTTCCATTGCTAATTGTATGCAATTGTATTTTCCTTTCTTTGGGTGCATCTTAGCATAGCTAATAGGAGGAAGGAACAGTACAGAGAACAGTGACAGGAACATTTTTTCTTTGTTCAGTAGAAAACAACAGCAGTTTGAAACATATTTGCCTGGTTGTCAAAAGCCAACACAGGTGAAAAAGGTGCACAGGATGGAAGCTGTCCTGTCCCTGTGGCACGGGGTGGCTGTTCCTTCGAGGTGTGCAGCTGATGTTTGATGTCTTAGGCAGGACCCAGGGGGAGGGGCATGTGTTCATGTGTGTGTATGTGCGTGCATGAACATGCGTGTGCAGGTAGTGGTATCAGTGTCTGAGCTCACATCCATCATGCTTTGATCAACCTGTGGCTATGCAGGCAAGAGGTATCTACACACTGGGGTGGCCAGATGAAGGAGTAGATTTGACATGAGCCCCAAGGACAGAGTACTCTCGTCAACTGTTTTCTGGGTAGAGAGAACATGTCTGATGTTATGCTGTCTTATGAGCGTAACACTGGGTCGTGAGTAGGAGGAAGAGAAGGCAAGCATCAGAGGTAGAGGGTAAACAGAGTACCATAAGGGGTCCCATGCTGCTCACCCATGGACATGCTCATATTTTCTTTACCCAGAATCCCTTCCCCCTTGCCCTGCTCTCCCCTTCTCTGTCTCCCTGGAACATAGTCATTTGCTTGGGTTTGACTGTGTGAACTTGAGCAAGTTACATCACCTCTCTATGCTTCAATTCCATGCTCTGTAAAAGCGGGAGAATAACTGTACCCACCTCAGAGGGCTATGTGGGAGTGCAGATCAGACACATAATGATCTCTATCTATATTAGCTTTCAGTATCACTGCTGCTACTCATTTCTTTGTGGAACAAGTACTCCAATGGGAAAGATTTCATGTGGAGGTGAGCTAGAAGGGGAGGCAGTTGGAGGAGTGATTTGGGAGACGAGGAAGGTGGAGAGGAGGTGTCAGTTCTTATGCAGTTGCTCAGCTTTCATGGCAGGAAGGGCAGTGGAAGCAGAGCTAGCTCTGCCCTGACTCTCTGCCCCACCCTTCTCTCCAGCACCACCTGGGATGCTGTTCATAGGGCAGTCCTTTTCAGAAAGTGTCAGGGCTTGAGCTGAATGACTCGATGCATTGATCCTTCCCACAAACTCCCCTGTATTCACGTCCACAGAGACCTCACTCGACTCTCAGCAGGGCTGGGATTTTCCTCCACAGAAGAGCCATGGCCTCTCTACTCTGCAGCCACGGACATGCATTGACCCAGAAGGGCTGGCATTCTGTGCACACAGGCACCAAGAGAGGAATGAAGATGTCACCTCCTTAAGACAGAGCATCATTCATTGAAGGACTGCTACAGGTAGTGCTGAAGAAGACCCTGGTTGCCTCCAGGAAGTCCAACTCTCTGAGCTTCATGCTGCTCCTGCACATTTGTGCCCTAGACCAAGAGTCAGAGGCTTTCTTTATTTCTAAATTTAATTTTGTTGAAGGAACACTGCATTATAACATTATGTAGGTTTGTAAATCCACATCTGTATACAGTACATTAAGTTAACCACTATTTCAGTTCTTTCTTCACTATACACTAGGTCTCCTTTCCCCAACCTGCTCTCCCAACCTCCCTCTTCCCTTTCAGCAACCTCACACTTGCGTTTATTGACTAGAAATCTATTTTTGTTTGATTTAATTCATTTGTTTGCTTGGTTTCTCTATATACCACATCGGAGTGATATTATATGATATCCGTCTTTCTGCTTCTGGCTTATCTCACTAAGCATAATGCCCTCTAGGTCCATCCATGTTGCTACAAATGGAAGGATTCATCTTTGAAAATAAAAATCTTTTGTCCCGAGTGGTTGTTATCTTACAGTGATTCTAATTTTTTATAATTAAGAAAGAATCTTTTTGAAGAATAAGAATTATTCTGTGTGGTTTAGTCCACAACCAAGGGACAGTTGCAAGGTATGTTCCACCAGGGTCAGGGCACGGGGGAGTTTTAAAGGATTGAGTAGAGGGGTGGTCTATCTAAACTTGGATCCTCTGCTTGGAGTTTTTGAATTGGTGGACAGGCGTTCTTCAAGTAGAGTGTTGCAATGTGGGGTCTTCTGTAGCAGTGAGTTGACTTGGGCTTCCTGTGCCTTCCCTCACCATCGATGAGGAGAAATCAGTGAGTAGCTCTTCTTTCATAGGGAGCTGAGTTCATCTGCTTAATTTCCACCCTGAAGTCTCAAGATGACCCTTTGAGACAAGATGGGCTCCGTTTGACTCCATCAACTCCCAGTGGTCTAATCACCAAAAGGATTTCATGTATGTGGGTCAACTAAGTAAAAGTATTTTTCAGAAATGTCCAATTAATTTAATTGAAGGAACACTGAGTCATCATATTACATAGGTTTAAGGTGATTCTGAGTCCTCACATGGGTGTTCATACCAAACAAAATTGTTAAGAGGGACAGATGGAGCTAATCTCTTAAATGTCTTTTATGCTCATGCTTTTTTTTTTTTAAAGTCTTCATGGTTAGTTCCTTTGTTCTTCATGCGACATTATGATATGTCGAGGGTATAAATGTGGCCAGAACAAATTCCCTGCCTTTAGAGTTTACTTGAGTGGGTGCCAAAACACAGCGTGAGGTGTGAAATCTGTGGATCATAGATTCAGAAGAGGGTGAAACAGGGGTGGGGTGAAAGGTCAGGGCAGTTCCCAAGAAAAAGAAACTCCTCCGAAGACACCTGTGACAAGGTGGGGTGAAGGAGGGTATCAGTATCCCTATTTACTGGATAGGGAAACTAACAGTCAGAGACAGGTGCATTGCCTAAGATCACATAAGCTGGGGAGATTCTGTCCGAAACACAATTCAAATCAGGGTCTGCGCTACACTTGGGAAAGTAAGGGTCCATTATATTATCTTTTGTTCCTTTCCAACACCCCTGAAAGCAAATTTCCCCACCTCTTGTGTCGTCTTTCCCCCAGCTTATTCTGTTACTCAAGTGCCTGGAGCAAAGGGTAAGGTGAGCATGCTACCTAGATCTGGCTGCTGACTCTTCTTTCTAGTGTGGAACCATTGCTAAACCTTTTGGGATGTAAAATATAATACCTGCCTCAGAGCTGTGGTGAGAATTAAAAAAAAAAAAAAAGCAAGGAAAGAAGAAAGATATTGTTTGTAGAGAGCTTAGCATCATGCCTGGTACAGAGTAATTATTCAATAGATGATAGATAATATCATTATTGTGGAAGCTAAGCCTCATTTTTAGTTCAGTTGATTGTTATTGAGCCAAGCTAATGTGTTGCCTGATGAGGCATTGGCACAAGTTGCATTTGCATTTTAGATGGAGATACTTGAAGAAGAAAATGTGCACTGGCCCTAAATGAGATTAGCTGTCTTCCACCTTCCCTGAGAAGGGATGAACAAAGACTGGATCCCCCTCCTGCAGTGGGATTGGTGGAAGGAGGCAGAGCTGTTTCAAAACTTCTCACAAGGAAAGAGAGCAATGCAGAGGGCTAAGGTTAACTGACCTGTCTGTCCCTTGTTTCCCTTCTGAGCAGGCTCAGAAAGAACAAAATCCCCAGCAAGAAACTTGTCCTTGGAAATGCCAGCGTTCAAGAAGTAAGGCTGAGTTGCCCTGAATTAGGGACGCCCCACATGCTCAATGAAACCCTCCTTTACTTGGGAGACAGAGCTACCTCTGCAGGTGCCCCCCTGCAAATGGAAGACCAGCAATGGTCAGTAGTTTTCATTCATTTGTTGAAATCAGCAATTTAATCCTACTTAACAAGAACCTGTATCTCCCCTTTCTGGGGCAAAGGCCTCCCCGGGAGTGATTGAATTTCACTGGGTGCAATAAAACTCAGGGCTTCTGCTGAATCAGGCACTAGACTCCCAGGCCTGTAAATCATCCCCCTTGTTCTTCAGGTTGGAGATGTTATCTCCACCCAGCCATTCCTTTCATATCCCCTGCTTTTCCACCAGCTCTCCAGCTAAGAAGGTGACCCTTGGTAATACATCCTCTCCAAAGTCAAAATCCAGTATGACCCTGGGCTCTTATTCATAGAACCTGTGGCAATGGTGAGTTAAGTTCACACACACAAACACACACACACACCCCCCAGACTGTCAGATTTGGTTAGTGTCAAAATATCACCAAATTGATCTTTGTTGTACATTTTATGCTCTTCATTGATGGGGCTGAGATGAGAGAGGGGCTGTGAAAAGCAGACCCTGGAGAGAAACTCCAGTCCACACGTTCCCAAAGACTCGAGTGTCTCGAATAGAAGACCAAGGCTTGTACAATAAATTCCCCAGAGACCTTTAGCTTAGCAGGGTGTGTTCAATAAAGGCTGTTGGTTAGGATAGAGCAGAGAGCTAATCAGCTGAGAGATTTCCTTTAAATGGGAGTTTTCAGAAGCTCGTGTTCAGCAAATGTCGGACTTGGGAAAGAGGTAAGATTGACAGAAGCTAAGACCTGCAAATCAGCACTTCTATGTTGATCCCTCTATTTGACCTCATAGATAGTACTTGCTAAAGCCAGTCACTCTCCTTCAGAATCCCACTTTGTATTTCTTTGGTGAGCTCCAGTTGGAGAAATAGCAGAATTGGAACATTGGGCAACAAGGCTAGCATTCCTGTGACCTGTGATACAGACGTGTGCCTCAGTTTCTTCCCCTGTAAATGAGGGGATGCATAGACTCGTTGACTGTAGTACCTCTGAGGCAGGCCCTTCACAGTTTAACTATTTCTCACCGCTAGGAGACAGAGAACCTGGGGTATCAGGGAAGCCATAGAGTGAGAACTATGTCCCCTCTAGGACACAGGGGCCAATCTGACTGGAACACCTCTGTCCCTGTCTACAAAGTGGCTTAAGAAAGTTGCCAGGGTTGATTTTGTTTTTTTTTCTGGTTTTGGTGGAGCATCTGGAGCAGCAGTCAGAAGTCCGTTGGCAGAGAAAATGGCACTAGAAGGGATGGGTCCTTTCTCTGAATGGCCACAGTGCTCCCTTGACACCTTGATGCTGCTCATGATCTGTTATCCACATTCTAGAGTCTCGTGAGCTGAGTGCCAGCCTGATTCACAGCCTGAGTGAGCCATGTGGTCCTGGGTCGCTCAGCACTGACCTCATGGGCTTGCTCTGAGTTAGGACATGGCATCTGTGAAGCACAAAGGACAGGGACTGGGGTTTGCTCCAGAGGGTTAGCTCCGGGAGAGTGGGTGATGCCCTCACCTCTGTGGGCGATACCCTCACCTCTGTGGGGAGTGCACTCAGGTGGGCAGCGTTGGTCCTCTTTCGCTGTGTGTCCCTCCCTGCCGCCTCCCTGGCACACATAGCTGGCTCGGCTGTGCTTTATGACAACGAAAGAGAGAATATTCTGCTAGATGTAGAGACAGTTGACTTGGTGGCCCTGAGTTCCTGGCACCTGTCTCAGATCACTTGTAGGAAGAGAAGCAACTGTGAAAAATGTCTTTTTCTGTCCCCCCCACCCCCTGAAAAGCTGCTGCAGAAGCACTATGATGTCCCTTCACGAGGCTGCTTCTCTTCCCACTGCCCAGGGCTGACTGCCCAGAGCCCTGAACAGCAGAGGGGACCTCAGTCAACTTCCCCACCCTCACCCTCCACTCCCACCCCTGGAAACTGAGCAAGACTTCTCCGCAGGCCTGACACCTCTGTCCTGCACCTGTCCTCAAGGAGGAGGAGGGCTTGTTAGAATCCCCACACTGCTGGCAGGAAGGCCAGGGTCCTAGCATCCTGGTGCACCCTGGAAGGGCCCTGGGAAAACCTTGTAGCTGCTTGAGCTCCCACTTCTCTCAGCCGTAAAAAGAAAAAAAAAACCCACACTATGAATTGTTCCCACCCATTGCAGGCCCACTCAATGCTATCAGGTTATGAGAAGTGCTGTAGCCAAGCTCTGCATCAACCATCACCCCACCTCAGAAATTCTGCTATATCTGTTTGGCAAATCCTACTTCGCACAGTGCCCCTCCGGACAGTGGGGTGCAGGGGTGCCAACCTCCCTAGGACAGTCCATGTGGCCTCCTGTTGCCCACGCGCTGAGTTCTCTGACAGGGACCCCTCGTCCAGTGGCCTCTGAAACACCTCTATGAGTGAATGTCTTGTGTCACAAAGCCAGGATTCGTTTCTCAAAAAGGAATGGAATAAAGATCTTTTCTTACGGGGCGAATGCAGCGCTGTGAGACTTCTGTGCTGCTGAGAAGGTACTGTGCCGTGTGGTGAATTTTCTAGGTTGTTAGAGATGTGTTATCCTGTCCACCCTGCCCTCTCAAGTTGACACCCCCTTGGTACGCAACTCATTGCTTCTAAGACAAAGGGTGGGAGGCTTACCTGGGCTCTTTCACACAACTGATCACCCCACCTGGCTTCTCCTAATGCCACCCCCCCAACCCCCACACACTGCCTGTCACCTGCTTCCTCTTGTCACTTCCCACCTCCCTCACTTGTCTCCAGCAGTCATTTGGAGGGGTTTCTGGGACCTCCCTGGACCCCGGGCAATGCAGGTGTGAGAAATTCCACCTCCAAAAGTAATTACCAGGATGGACGGTGGCAGCAGGACATCAGTCAGCCCTGGACTGAGGCGTCTGTTCCATGACCCACCCGGGGGCCTGTCAGAAATAGAAATAATCTTAATGAAAAGGCACATTCCTTGGTCCTGCACGTGCTGACCAAGCGAACTGGAGGGGAGATTTTAATAAGAGGACAAGATCTGGCTTTGGCAGTTGAGCGGCCCTGGGGTGTGGTTGATGAGCTGGATGAGGCTGGAGTGTACAGTGACTGGGGTGAAAGGCGACTTCCTTCCCTCCTTGCTGTCCTTTTTGAGAGCGCAAGATCAGAACAATGCCATCTATCCCTAGGAGTTGAACAGGGAGCTGTTTATCAGAGACAGGACCAGCCTGTGACAAAAATGGAAAATCACAGAAATGTCTTAAACATGTGTCTTTAGGGCTCACTAACTTCCTTTCTTTTAGCTTTCCCCAGCCCCCCACAAAGCTCAAATTCCCTTTCTCCCCCCTTTGTACCCTCTTACCCTACCCCACCCCACAGCTGGCTATGGATTCTTTAGATCAGAGTCTGCCTGGTGGTCCCAGAATCTAGTGCAGAGTCTCCCAGTTGCAGCTGCTTTCCAAATATTGCCAATAGAATGGAAACCTTCCTTTCGGCCCCAACAGAGGACTTACAGAACAGGGTAGCGCTTCATCTCTTCTGAGGCATCTGTAATTTAAAAACGGATGAAAACAACACAGGAAGAACTCTGATTTAATTGGAAGGTGGAATTCCAGATACCCCATCCTTTTCTTTGAGCAAAGAACCATATTCATCCCAGAAACCAAATCCCAGAGACCCAAGGTTGTCAGGGGCCCTAGAAAAGGGTGAATGTTTCACTGTGCATTTGCAAGGAGCAGCTCTCAATTTTAATGCATCTAATGCCCTCTCCTGAAGGGGAGGGGTGAAAAGCCTTCATTCTAGTCTCTGCTTCCTGAAATCATTCCATTTAAATGCAGATTGGGAGTCTTCCCTTCTCTAAATGGTCTCAGAGAAGACAGAGCAAAGTTGAAATGGTAATTTCCTTAAGAAAAAGGGAACAGTTTGGTTGCCTTCCCCATGGCACTGAAAGTCATTTCTCTTTACTATGGCGCGCCCTACCTGGACTGGCCCCCTAACCCTCAGGTAGCCTTTCTCATCCCAGACACTCCAGTTTTTGCTTTGCTTAGGAGCTTCCTTTAATTATGCAAATCTCCCAAGTAACTAGGTCTATCTAGTTTGAGCTAAAGTATCCAGCCTCAAGTTCTGAGGTTATCTTCTTCCTCCTGTCTCTTTCGCCACACACCCAAACCCTTTTATATTGAACCCAGGTAAGAGGATAAGCAAGGTTGCTGGAAATTAACGGAAGGTAGCTGAGATCATTAAAAAGAACTTCCCTCAATTTTGAATTTCAAGAGACACTTGAAAAATCTTTCCAAAGGAAAGCCAACCTCTCCCTGCACAAAGCCAAAACTCCCTCTGGCTGCCTGACAATGGGACCCTTGGGTTCTATTCCTGACTCCCCCATGATCATGTACTGGTGATGGGATCTGTTGGCTTCCATTGATTATTTTCATAATATTTATGGGGCAAGTTGGGTAATTTGGCCCCATGTCTGCTTGACTAGTGAAAGTTCTGAAAGCTGGAGCCCTGACTGAGACATCTGCTGATATCTACTCGGACTCTAAGATTACAGACAGTTATGATGTAAGGACTGGACAGGTGTCCAGAGCCACATCAGGGACGATTATCTTTATATCTCTGGTTGCTACCAACTGTGGAAGGAAACATAGCTCTTTCTCTTGGGAATTTTTTTTTTAAAGATTAATTTCTTTATTTAGAGGAAGGAATCAGGAGGAAGGAAGACAAGTAGGCAAACATGTGGGCAGGCAGGGTCTTTGGGTTTTACACGGACTACACCAGCCGAAGCCATGGACTTAACTGCTGAGCAACCAGGGTGTGCTTTCCTGGGAAATCCTAACAGCTTGCCATAGGCGCCTCCTGAAACTACTTCACCACTGGCTCTCTCCTAAATTGCAAGGCCTCTAACTTACAGAAGAAAAGTCATGAACGTTGAAAGGACAAAAATAACCCCCTCATCTCACCTTCTTCTGTCCCAGTGGCTTCAAGCTCTTGCTCAGGAGCATGACACTGAAAACAAATAGCTTCGATAAGACTTTGACAAGTTTATGGATAATAGAGCCAAAAACTGTTAGAGGAAGTCAGAAAGATTCCCCTAGACGGGCCAGTAGAAAGAAGAGTGAACATGGGAGTCAGGATGCTTGGGTTCTAGCCCCAGATTAAGTGTCAGCTGATTTTATGATCTTAATCCAGTCACTTCACTGCTCTGGATCTTAGTTTCTTCATCTCTAACATGAATAGACACATCTATGTGATTTCACTCCTTTACAACTTTAACACTGCCAAAACCTCTGAAGTGTGTATGTGTGAGTGTGTGAGTGTGTGTGGTGTGTGTGTGTGTGTGGTGTGACTGTGTGTGTGTGTGTGGTGGTGTGGGTGTGTGTGTATGAAAACAAAACACTGAATTGCTGCTGTAGGAGAATGTTTAAAGAATGTTCCTCTATCTTCTTAGCTCTGTGACGAGGGCCTTTGAATTGAATTAGCAAAGGAAAGAATAAAAATAAACAAATTATGTATTTCATATTTTTACACACATACATCTGAGTGTTTATAGGAAAAATAAAGACCCTCACAAGTGGTTAAGGCTGAGCGCTTCTATGCCTTCCCAAGGAAGAAAGAAAAATTTGTAGAGATGTGACAAGACCACAGAAAAAGATTTTAAGCTTTTAGGGGCTGCAAGTTGTGGGACAGTGACTAGGAAATATAAGGGGAAATCTAAAAGGAGATCAGGGATATTTTAGTAGGCTTGTTTGTACCCATTCATTTCAGCATTAGCTTCCGGTCTGGTGATAAGTAAGTTCTTCTCTTAGTGGTATATGGAAAACACCTGCCTCATGGGAAGTTTTAATGACCTGCTTTTAGGTAGAAAATGGTGGCGGGATGGGGGTGCAGAGAGCCCTTCCTACAACTGATCCTTCTCAATTGCCTTCAGCTCAAAATAATCAATACACCAAAGTGGCATAGTTTGGATGTCATGTTCTGAATGTCTTTCTTCTCCCAAAGGAATAATAATAATACAAAAACCCCAAATAGCTCAGAATGGACAAGGGCTGCCTTTCTGCAAATCTTTTCTTTCTTTTCTTCTTTCCTCTCCAGTTCAAAACCCACCTATCAGATTTGTGAAATAGAGAAAAGAGAATGAAGATGCTCTGAAATGCTTATTTAGACAGTGCCAACCTATCAAAAAAGCGTTTGACACAAATGGGGTATCTAGTTACCATAGATCTTATGAAGCTCATTTCAAGAATGTAATGAAAAAAATCAAATAATGAATCATTCAGGGAGATACAAAGGAGCTCTCCCATTCTCATTCTTTTGTTCTCTTTACTGACGCAGGAAAGAAAAATAAATGGGGGATGAGAGCAAGAAGTAAGGGAAGATTGCAGAAAGGAGTGATGGCGAGTAGGATGGAGAATAGATCCAAGGTTCGATAAAGAGCAGAAACAAAGACCATGCATTACAGCCACTATAATAAAGTATGGGTGAAAAGAGCATAGATGGAGATTTTCCTGGAAATGCATCTTTAAAACAATGGTGGGGAAGTCCTATGGATAGTGGGATGGGTGGAAAGTCAGACCAAGGTCAAACTTTCTTGCTTCAGTATTATACTGAAGTTCAAAGCAACTGGGTCTTAGGCCAGATGGACTTCAGTCTGACCTAACAGAGCATTACAGTATTTCCAGGGCACCCCTGGGGCAGGAGCGCACCGATCTTTCAGTTTGGGAGTCAGTTCTAATTCCACAGCCTTTGCTAAATGTTTAAATCATCAAATCTGCACACTCTGGACATTTTTTTCCAAAGTGCTTTTCAGAAAGTGTGCTTCTCTTCATGCTATGACCCCCGAATCAGTGTTCTTGTTTTTGCTGATGCTGTGGTGGAAAGTCTGGGGTCTGGATTGGACTAATCTGCCCCTTGAAGCAAACCCCTATTGACTGATTTTAGACTCAGGAGGTTTCCTCCTTGATAAAGTAAAAATAATAGGATAATAATAATACTCCCTAGCCTCAAGACTTGTCATACAGATTAAGTAAGATCATGAATGTACAAGGGTTTAATGCAGAGATACTTAATAAAACTGGGTAGTCTTCTTTCCCCAGAGAGCCAGATGGAGATACCAAGATGAGGAAGTAGTAAAAGGCCCATGGAGATAATAACTGTGTCAATATACAGGTGTCCAGGACTCCCCCATCCTGGTCACAGTGACGGTCAGGATTTGGATCTGTAATCTCTAAATGCCTTTAATTATGGATATTGAATATGAGAAGATTAAAGACATTTTTCCTAAAGTAGTGGGAAGCTTTTGATGATAGTTTTAAAGACTCAAGTCGTTTGCTGATTCTAACAGGAGAGGTTTTCCGAGAGTGAGGACGGCTGTCCCTAAGTTACAGAGGGCCATATCCTCCTAGGAGCCCAGGCAGCTGGGACGTTCCCTACTGCTCACAGGTGTCAGTTAAAGCAGCTCAACTTCCCTTTGCAAAGGCTCCTGGCTACCTGTTCTCCCTTCTTCTCTGGAGGTGACAGGTTTGAGACGAGCTAGACAGGCACCTGCAGACACTACGTCAGCTCTTACGTTCACTTTATCCTTCCCAAGCAGGTGTCAGTGCTTGCACGACTTCCAAAGCAAAGTCAGGTCAGAAACACGTGTCTGTGTGTGTCTCCAGATGGGCTCTCCTGGGTTTGATCTGGGCTCAGAAGAGAAAGTCAGGAAGGGACAGAAAGCCAGCCTTTGTCCTGGGACCTACACCTCCCTGTGCAGAAGAGTCCTGCCCCTGTAATGTGTCTGAAAGAAAAAGATCACAGAGAGAGCACAAAATTCAGCAGTGGCATTTTATAGCGTGGCCTCATAGTGTCTGCTTTTTCTTTTACTGATGTGTATTATTTATTCATCCTCAGCTAAACTGTAAACATTCTCAAAAGTCATGTTCTAGAGTCTGTCTGACTCACTACTGCGTGAGGGTTATTTCTCATGGTGGGAGTGTTCATGTCATCGTTTTTTCCACTCAAATTAGACATATAATACATTTCTCTCCCTAAGTAAACCTCTTAAATGACTTCATATGGCTGCCATTCTTCTGTTTTGTACCATCCTTGTCACATAATTTTATGTTCCAACAATTGATACTATTAGTATGTATCATACACACACATACATGCCCAATATTTCATTGTAAGTTGCATGTTTCTAACTCGTGTGTATGCCTTTTCCATCAAACAGTACACAGAGCCATTCCTAACAGATTGTGGAGGTCTGGACAATTAGCCCATGATTTTCTTGTAGGTGAAATCTGATTAAATAATATCAGTTGTCTTCATCAGGGGAGAACCTGGAGAATAATCGGCAGGAAAGCAGTCATCTGGCAAACTTGTTGTAGGAAAAAGATGTTACCAAAGGGTAAGAAGCTTGAGGGGATGTCAGGGGGCACTGAAGTTGCCATCCCCACCCTAGCAGCCTCCTCACTAGTTGACCTCTGTCCCTTTTCTGTAGGGGAGTGTTGTGGGAACTAGAATGTGCAAAGCTTTCTCCTCCCTCCTGTTTGCTTTTCTCCGAGTGGTTTTGATAGCAAGTTCTTTGCAGTGAGGGATGACAGCCTCCGGGCTGCAGACGGATTGCTCGGGGCCTATGAATGTAAGTGCATACCAAGTACTGCCTGTAGATCGCATACATGAAAGTGTAACTGCATTCCTGTAGAAGATCTAGCATTTTGGGGAGGGTGGTGTTGTACCTAGAAAGAGGTGTTCATGTTCGAAAAGAGTTGAGGATTATTCAGCAAGTGAAAGAGCAAAACCTTTGAGATTATGGTCCTGCTCAAGCTTGGTGCATACGAAATTCTCAATAGTAGCTACTGGTATGATTATTTCCCCACTGGAGACATTGTCCCCAGGTGCTTCTATTCATATTGACAGCCTTTGACCACACTGACATATAAGTAATAGTCACAGGAGCACAAACATCATTGCGTTAAATTCTAAGCCTGCCTTAAGTCCTTGTCCTTGACTGACCCCATGGTGTTCTCTCTGCCTGTCTTCTCTACAGTCCTTCCTGCTGCTGCATGTGCTGTCTCCCCAGGGACGTCTGTGAGGATGACCTTGACCTTTCCTAAGAGCAAGCATCTAAACTACCGAGAATCAAGAATCAAGCGGACCCCCAAACCCTACAAAGCCCTTGCTTTGTCTTCTCAAAGATTCATATTTTGTGAAATCTCTCTAGTACCTCTTTCTTTGAAAAGCCACATATAAAATAAATCAAAACAAGGAAGCAGAGATGGTGGATAACAAGCCTTGTGGAGAACAAGAGCTGGCGAGAGAGCATCCAGTCCTCCAGACTGTCTGACTGGCCCTGCTATTTAAGTCCTATCTCGTACCCACTGTAGTGAGTAAATTGGATTGCTGAATGAGGGAAAAAAATGACATGTTTTCCTTGTCATGGAAGTACCGAAAAGGCTCTTTTCTGATTTTCAAATTCTGGTCATGCAGCCAAAACCTCTTCTTATCTGCCTTTTTTTATATATTTTTTTAACATCTCATGATTAGGTTTGATCTTCTTAAAGGCTTTGATTAAATGGTTTTGTGCTTTCTGATGTGCAAGTTCATCGTTTTCTATGGGAAGGTGTCTTGATGCCTCATACAGACTTTGGAACGAAAATGTTATTTTCACCCTCAAGCCATAATGGATTTTCCATCATCAACATTATTATTATTATTATTATTTTACTTTCTGACAGAGAGACAGTGGGGAACGCCTCTGGCCACCCAGCCGGGCCCTCGGGCTCCCCTCCGCAGCCCTGAGGCGGGAGGCCAGGGCGGTGCAGAGTTGCGCTCCCCCCTTTCCCACGTGGTTTGACCCTTGGCTCCTTAATGGAAGAAGCGCCGCATGCAAGTTCACAGGAAGACGTGTGCCCTCCCAACTGGAGGCCATCCGCTGCGCACCCAGGACGCGTGGGGGCTCCAACTGTCTCTCTAAGGGGCCATCATCAGTTTCTGGGACACACGTTTGTCCTTGCGGTGTGTGGGCTGGAGGGCGCCAAGGACAAGCACGTCTTGAGAGCAGTTCCAGAGTCTCAAAAACAAAGTCATTGAAGTCTCCTCTAGTTGGCTTCATCATCACAGTTGTAAACAAGGGTCCACACATCTCATATGGTTTATTTGTGACATTGAAGAAAGGACCGCCATCGTCTTTGACCAAGTCCTGGCCCTGAGGTCTGACATGTGAAGAATTCAGGTGAATTACAGTCCCTCCCATGTGGGAGGCCCTCTTTTCTTCTGTAGGTGCTTTATACACATGTATTGCTTTCTTTCCTGACCTAAAGCAGTTCCATCTTCAATGAGATGCCTCTATCTCCCATTTTCCAGTGTGTCTCTTTCACTGAGAACAATCTGAAGCACACAGTAGGGACTGAACCCCTATTTGTCAACCAGATCACGGTGTGTCAAAGGAAACACTCCCTAAGCATTGGCCACTTTCCATAAGGTTCTATACAGGATACGTTTCTTGTTGACATCCGACACATATGAAACAGGCATTGAGTTTTTCACCTGCCTTATCAGGGGCTGCATGAGCTAATTTCTCAGAAGCACTTCTCATATTTTAGACACACACTCACCAAGCAAGCATTATCTCCATCTCCTGGACTTGTTAAAATGAAAGTTTCACAAGCTGTCTCTGGCACTTCCTCCTGGAAACAGTTTGATGACATGTTCCCTGTGTTTCATCCAGCTTCTAGCTTCTAGTTCCATTGTCCAAAGTCAGAAAATGGGGTCAGAAATAATGAAGGGAAGGTTAACTTGAGTTTCCTGAACCTCATATAATTAAGAGACTCAAGTATGAGGAATTATTCATCTCTCTGGTCGTCATCAAACACCAAACTATGATTTTTGTTTATTTTTTTCTGTAAGCCTTCCACTATAATTGGATAAACAAGGCCTATGATTCCCTTCTTAACTTGCAACAACTGCCCCCAAATAGAGGCTGATTCAGATGTGGTCAGGGGAAAAAGCTAATGATCAGGCAAGTTTGTTCCTCTGATGACCGTGAGCAATTTGAGCATCTGAACATCATCTCACCCCCATTCATCAACTCACATAGGATTGAAGACACAGTCTTGCAACTTGATTTTCCCAAGTTGTGAGTGAGTATGATCAAGAAATCATGGGGCCCATGGGGCCATGTACCCGAGTGACCAAGATGCTTATTGCC
>RJWH01003451.1:46244-154451 GCA_004363575.1 Solenodon paradoxus
GAGAGAGAGAGAGAGAGAGAGAGAGAGAGAGAGAGAGAGAGAGATTGATTGATTTTGATTTCTGATCATGCAATCACACAATGGCCATTTTCCCAGTGTGTCTCTTTCACTCAGAACAATCTGAGGCACACAGTAGGGATTGCATCCCTATTTCTCAACCAGATCATGGTCTTTTATCCAGGCCTATGTCTCATAGGACGTTCCAGCTGATCAAAGCCATGATTTGAAAAGATGGGTTGATTGAAATGCTGACTATACACTAGACAGGCAGTCAGCCCCATACAATTAACAAAGAAAAAGGTTCCACCCTGCTTTTCCTACTGTTCTTATTTTTCCCAAAACTATTTCTTTCCTTCCAGAAAAAAAAGGAAATGTGCAGAGAAGCAATTAATTATAATTATATATGTGCTGGAGTATGGGAGAACGAGTCACAAAGAATTTTCAGGTCCCAAAATTGTCTAATAAAAACTATCCAACAACGTCATAATTTTTGGAGGAAGTTAAATTTTTATAGAGTTTGGTGATAAGAAAAATTTGCTAAAAGCGAGCTTTCTTAATCACTACGCTGTCACTTTGTAAAAGTAATTGTGGAATTAGGAATAATTACACTCTAAAGAAGGAAAATGAAACAATCTGCCTTATGATATTTTAAAATAGAATTATGATTCTGGTTTGTCACATAATTCAAAAAGAAGCAAAGCACGAACTTACACGCAAGGTAATAACCTGGTATCTTAGAAACTTAAATTTAATGCTTAAAGTGTCGCTAGATGCTGGGACTTGACTGAGTGAGTTGTGGGCAGTTATACCACCTGAGAGAATAGGGAGGACTTTCTATGCAGAAATACAGAGAGCATGGTGCCTCCAGGAAGGGGAGCCTGGCCTCCCAGGGGGTGCTCTGATAGTCACTAAGAATAGCATGATGAACAATGATGCACTGCCTACACTCTCTTCTGGTAAAACTGCCATATCTGCCAATTAAAACACACTATTAGAAGTCCCAGCTTATCCAAAATGATAAGTGTATTAATCAGGGTTCTCAGAGAAACAGAACCAACAGATGATACATACATATAATATATATATATATATATATATATATATATATATGCACACACACATATATACATATGTGCATGTATAGACACACGTATATAGATACATACATTGTGCATTTATACATATATGTGTATAAATATGAGGAGATTTATAATAGGCATTGACTCACATAGTTATAGAAACTAAGAAGCCCCTCCATCTGTCATTTGCAATCTGGATAACCGGGAAAACTGGAGGTGTAATTCAGTTTGAGACCAAAGGTCTGAAAACCAAAGTGTCACTGGTTACCCCAAGTACAAAGTCCTGAGAGCCGGGAGTTTCCATGTTTGAGAGCAGAAGATGGGGTTCCCAGCCCAGAGGGAGTTCCTTGCCCTTTCTCTGTCTTCCTCTTCTACTCAGGCCCTTCATAGATGGATGAAGTCTGCCCACATTGATGAAGGTGGTCTTCTTCATTAAGTTTACTGACTCAAATACTAATCTCTTCCAGAAACACCTTTACAGAGCACCTGGAATTAGTGCTCACCAGCTATCTGGGCACCAGGTTGGTGTCCATAATGAACCGCCATGATGAGCTATGGTCAGAGTTACAGGTGTTGGAAGTCACCTGAGGGTTCCTCTGCAGACATCGAAAGCCCAGTTTGTTCTCATGTTCTGAAAATGACATAACAAATAAGATGGGGATTTTGCCAGACATTTAAAAAAATCTCATCTCTAGTAACTTCCACCACACCAGTGAAAATTAGTGCAATTTAGAGATCTGGATTTACTCCATTCACACTGATATTGTTTCTAGAAATCTCTCTACAGGATGATACTGATGTAGTAAAGTGGAGAGATCTGGAATTATTATCTATTAGTAGAAGAATAAGGGTTAAAAGTGGACAGTAGGCCCATTGAACGAAGGCCTTGTAGAAAATAAAGAGGCAAAAATATAGGTATTAAGGGAATAATAGCTGAATAGTAATAATAATACATTATGTCAATGGCAGTGACAAAAGAAACACTCAATGTATTTATAGAGCTAAATAAAAGACAGATCCAGGTCCCACGTTTTGACTCCTAACAACCTTCTCTGTTGGATTTTACTTCTGCCTAAGGATTATTTTGGAAAGAGCTATTATTATCTGTGATTTATCACGCTGCAGTAGGGGGAGAGCGTACTTTCCAGAGAGACAATTATTGAATTCTCACTGGAGGCTCTTAAAGGAGTCGAGACTATTCAGGGTTCAAGTGGAAAAGGTGCTCTAGTAGGTGCTGGACCCAGCATTGTGGGATGTCCTTTGTGTATGCTGCGGGCCCCTTTCTCTGTGGTGATGCCTCTGCCTCCGGCTCAGTAAATGTATTCTTCAGTCCTCTCATGATAAAAAGACAAAAGAAAAATTCACATTTATGGGGAGTCCCAACAACAGGTGCTCATCACCCCAAGGAATCATAAAAGTTGCGTTATGTTCTGAAGCATCATTGAAACAGAAAACAAGCCAAAGCCATGACCTAGAAAGACAAGAGCCTGATAGCCTTCTACAAGAGCTCTGTCATTTGAGTAAGTAGTAATGTGAAGAAGCCCATTGTATTTGGGTGGAGGTTGTCAGAGGTTTAGAAAAAGACAGAAGTCATTGTTAATATTAGAAAAGAACTCTGAGAATCTGGAGGAATAAAAATGCAATATTAGTTCTAAGCAGCAACTGTGAAGATAAACAATGATAAATACCGTATTAAATCTAAAACGCTACGTTAGTAGATAATGAGTAAGAGAACTAATAGCCAGTCATTAATACAGGCCAATGTATTATTTAAAACATTTATTAAGATTTAACAATAGTCAGATCATCTTTGTTAAACAGTTATTAAACTGAAGCGCTCTATATATTAATCAACTCATAGTTATCATTTAGATTGTATCACTTTCTACCCAATGGGGTGCATGCACATTAAAAACAAGCTTGGAAATTTAAAGCGAACTACAGTGCACTTTTGCCAAGCCAAGTGTCAATGTGCAGTTTATTATGTCTGCCAGTTGGGTGGCCAGACAGTGGAGAGGATTTGTGTAATTAGGAACAATTAAGAATAAATCAATTCTTTCCTTTTATAAGACAATTAGAATGTGTGTGTTTTAAGTCTAATTTGATTTTGTACATTGTTCTGCAACAAAGTTAATTCTTTGAAACCCTTAAGATTGTGCATATTTTCTACAAAATACAAAAAGTATTTTTCCTGTTTTATTAGTCATGCAAATAATTATCTATCTATTCATCTGTGTGCACAATTCAAGCATAAACCATATATAATTGCTTATATGATGCCCTCAATCTAATTTACTCTACTGGACCCCAAACATGACTTTATTCACCTAAGGTTTTCGTAAAACTATTTATCTCTTAAGGAGTGAACTCTTTTCCCCTCTGTACTTGTTAAAATCCTTCCTTAGTCTTCAAGCACATTTCAAATATCCCTTCCCTGATCTCTCATTTAGATGCCATCTCTCTAACACTTGAATCTGCTTTTCTTGTTGTGTCTAGCAAGGACTTTGCACAGAGACATCCTAGAAGCAGTAACTTGAAACAACATAAGCAATGAAGAATCACAGATCTACTTTGTAGCCAAATTAACTCAGGGGATGATAATTCACTGACAAGGAGTGGGGTGGTCACCATCATCTTTCGAAGCGCTGTGATGTGATTGGTCAACATTGCCTGCAGGAAATATTTTTATTTTTTGGTTTGCAAATCTTTATCTTCAACAATTAAGGAGGAAAACTTCTGCCTCCCACAGAAGGGGGCAGCAAGGTCTCCTTCTGATGGATGAAGTACAGGGCCCCTCTGTGCTCACCAGAGATGGAATGGGTGAACAATCTCTGCGTTGGGAGGCAGGTCACCAGACCTAGGGAGCCTGCTGCCCCCTGAGCAATTAGCTTCGCAATGCGACATGTGTATGTTGTCCAATTAGCCTGCAAGAGAGCAAAGACCCAGGACTTTAATTGCTCTAAGGGCCTGTTTGTGTAGTGTGTGGGGAGCAATTTTAAATATGGTTTCTGGTGTGCAGAACCTTGGATTGTAAGTGAGTGGTGTTTCGGGGACCCTCACAGATAACTAGCAGCTGTAGTGTCAAAGAAGAGATAGGCACATTGAGTTTCAGCTCTTATCTCCTGGTCAGTTTCATCCAGTAATTCCTTTTGGGGGTTCAGAAGAATCTGTCATTATCTGATCACATGTGATGCACCTACTGATGAAATCTGTAGTGAGAATTTATATTCCTGTCTATTATTAAGCTGAGCGCTTTTCTTGGTTTGTACCACACTGAGAATAACTGGGTTCAATCTCAGGATACTCAACAACTTGACCACTTGTGACTATCAAAAGATGTGACCCAACAACATGAAACATTCACAATCTGTCTAACTCCCTAGATTTTATCCCAAACATGTTTTACTTCTTGCTACCTTCGTTCAGGACATAAGATGTCTTGCCGAGACTAATGAGATAACCTTTGCTCACCTTTGGTTTCTCCACCTCCTAACTTTCTCCCCTCCAATTCATTCTTCACATGTTGTCAGAACTTTCTTTCAGAGTTTAGGTTAACCCATTTCACCAAAGTTCTCTGCCTCTGTCTCCCTGGCATCAGCAACAAAAATTTGATGAGCTAATTCAATAGAGCCAGTTCAATGTTTCTCACTTTGGGTCTTATTTCTTTCCTGGTTTGTGCTTGTTTTGCTACCTGGAATTTTCTTGCCTGTACATCTATCAATCATACAGCATTTGCTCCACCTCTTAAGGACCATCTTCAACAGTTTCTCCTCCTAAAGCCTTTCCAGAATCTCACTAGAACACTTGCTCTCTCTCTCTCAAGCTTTACGGCATGCAAAATTTTTTTCCCTTAAAAGCTTTGTAAAATAAACCTTATAAAGATTCTGTGAAGTTACATTGTCATATAACTACTTAACTTTTGTTTAACCTGAAGCTTCTGAAATTTAGTTGCCTATAGAACACCTTTTTCCTGTAACAGCTATTAATTAGAATTCCATGGAAATAAATCATTTTGGGAGGTTTCTGGTATTTTACAACTCTTAGTAGGAAATAGTTCATCTTCGACTCCTCATAGTATCAAGTAAATTGTCTACTTACAGTAGGTGCTTAATAAAAAAAGTTAAAATGAGTTTTATTAGCATCATAAACCATGTGGGTTTCCTAGGAATATACTTCACAATTCTGGTTTTGTAATTTTTTTGTGGTGTCAATTTGGGCAAGTCATTTTTTATTTCTGTTTTTTATTCTTTGCCATAGTTTTTCTGCTTAGAAGATAGTTATGAAGTTGTAGTAAGTATGATGAGGTACTTATAAAAGATATAAGGAGGGCTGGGGACAAGGAGTGATATGAAATTCTAAGTAAATCATTATACTTTTTACTTTGATGATGATGATGATTACAATTTTTTTTTCTGGTTTAGCAGTAAGAGCAGTGGCTACAGAGCGGTAATGAAGAACCACACACCAAACTGGACATTTTACATATATTGTCCCATTTTGTCTTCAGAAAAATTCCCAGATCTAGGCATTACAATTCTTATTTTATAAATGAGGCATTGAGGCTCAGAACCCCAGGCTTGAGCACCATCTGTCGGTGTGGGCACCTTCAGCTCAAAGCTGCTCCAGAACCGAAGTCCTTCCTTTCCTTTGTCATTGAATAGCTGTCAGGTGCGGGGAAGGGCAGAGGAAAACACATCCTGGGTTTTTGCCTTTTAAACATAGCTGTATTATGGGCCCAGAAATTATCTGGAATCCTTGCATGTATCCACAGAGTGAATTTAGGATTTGTGATACAAAAACGCGTACAATTTGGGAGACTCTATTTTCAAAAAGGAGAACACAAAACCACAAACAGAAAATCAGCTACAAGGCTAGGAATGGGTCCTTGCAGTGAGAGGCATTGAAGTTTAAGATGTATTAACATCTCGATCTATTCATCTCTGTCTACCTCAGATCCAGGGTCCTATATTGGGAATTTTGAAGAATTTTCGAAACTAGAAGTTATTTCCTGTGCTTGCTGAGAGTGAATTTACTATTCATATGTAAACATGGCTTGTTAAGAACAGCAAATAAATACAAGGGCTGTGAGTGATCTTTGACTTAATGCTCTCAAAGAAAGGCTAACCAAAACTTAATTTGTCATATTAGATGATCTCTCTAAGAATAGAGCTAAACCATTTTAGACAAGGGTGGTAGAGAAGTGAGAACATAAGAAAAAAGACTGTCATAGCTGTATCAAAATTTGACAGTCTCATGTTAGCCTCTCAAATTTGTGGCTATGAAACTTGGTATCACAATCAGAAATGCAGAAAATTGACCTTATATAAGAGGTCATATATGTAAGGATAATTTGCTATTTCAAGGAGAGACATTGGAGTTGTCTTTCCATGACCTCCCTGTAGGTAGACACCTATGGAAGATGATCTAATGGCTGCAGGAGCTCTGTGGATTTTAGAGGTCCTTTTTGAGATAGCAAATCCTGATCTCGCAGGATTTTCCCTCTAAGTCATTGCCATCAATGCCCATGTACCAAGCAATAAGCCCTTTGTAGGAAACTCCAACTCCCATTTCAAAGTGAATCCTCTAGTGGCAACTTTTATCAAGGATGCCTCAAAAGCAGACGGTTGCCCATATGCTTTGCCTAGCCCTATTCTAAATCTCTATGACCTTTCTGAAGGTCATGGAAATGTTACAGCTAATGGATCAGATGCAGCCAGAGGGTAAATACAACTGTTCCTGCTCTGGAGGGCTTCATTTCAATTTTGCTATGTTTCTGTCATTTCATTCCCAACACTTCCGTTTTCTTTAAAGCATGAGTTCTACAGGTAACGCATGCATTCTGTGGACCTTTATTCATATTTGTAGGACTGCTTTAATATTAAAAGAGGCGAGACAGCGAGATTGACATCAAGATTGTAGGCTCATAAAACATTCAAGGGAACTTGGAGAGTGTCTGGTCGACCCTTCATTTTACCTTATTTAAAAAAATTTTATTTGATTGCTTTTATGCTAAAAAGATGTAAGTTCAATCTTGCCATATTATAGAACTTCAGAAAACGGAGAAAATAAAAAGAAAATCATTCATCATCCTAATGTCCTATTATAGGCAATGTTATCAATTACCATATGCATATTTTACCAACATAATCATAGTATACAGCTAAGACTATTTCCTTTTATTTTTATTTTTAAATTTAACAAGATGGATAAGGGCACGGAGGCCCTAGCTTTCACAACTATATACTATCCACCATTTACTGTATTTATTTTTATATTCATCAAAAATACCCATCCCAATTTCTTTTCTTTCTCTTCCCAGGCTGCCTCTGCTACAGTTGTTGAGTGGACAGGATCCGCAATAAGTCTGCCAGGGTTGGAGAACCCAGCCACGTCCTCACAGTGTGACATTGGGCAAGTTAGCTATGCTGGTTTGACTCTGTTTCCTCACCTGGAAAATGGGGATAATGTCAGGTTGGTGGAAGGAGGAAATGAGGTAATACCTGTCAGCTCATGCCTGCTGGATTCATTCCCAGTTCCCATCCTCTTTGCCCTGCAGTTGGGTTCCGACTGTTGGACTGAACAGAGTCCAAATGTGCACTTAGTTGGAAGTTCTGGCAGGTGATGAAGGGAGGGGAGAGAATGAGGTCAGAGTATTAATTCTCTGGGCTCTCTCTCTGCCAGGGAGCCTATAGTTGTTTGTGCTCCTTGATCAAAGATTACTGCTTTCAAGACAGCTGACTCTAAAGAATGCTTTCTCACCAGGCTCCAATAACAGCTCCATCCCTCCTTGTTTCCTCTGGCCTAGGAGTGATATCAGCTTGGCTGTTATTAAACCCCAGGTTACTCTACTATCCCTCGTGGTTCCCCCACACCCACACATTATAAACAGTCCCCTTATAAATAAATCCTCCTGGAACTTTCCTATTTTAGTGTACCATCTGTTTCCTGTGGGGACCCTGACTGTTACCACATGTTAGTATTACTTGGGATCCTTTTCAATGAAAAATGGAATTATAGATTTTTAAAAACATAAAATGAAGATGGGCTATTGAATGCTTGTAAGATTTGGTGGTAAAACTCCTTCAAGGACATGCAGCTAGCTCTGCAGAGATCAGGATGTCCGCACACACAGCAGCCATCACAGCACCTCCTGTGACCCAGGTCCTAGTCAAATGCCTTTATGTGTTATACTGTGTTAACCCACTTAGATAGTCCACCAGGCAGATATTAGTAATGTTGACAGCTTGTAGATGGGAAGACAGACACAGCAAAGTTGTGAAGTCAGCAGGGGGTGCTGCATCAGCATCAGCTTCATCTGGGAACTTGGAGAAACGGTTGTCAACCGCACCCCAGACCTTTGCAAGCAGACACTTTGGACTGGAAGTCCTACCATCTGGAGATCCTGAAGCGTGCTCACATGTGAGAACCACTGCATTCTCTACAGAATCACTTCTCTACTGGGTTATGTCAAGAGCCTGGAATTATACTCTGGAAACCCCATTTTGATAAAGACAATACAAATAACCACATTTGTGCAGTCCTTTAGAATTTACTAAATGCTCTCACACCCAGAACTTTAGGAGACATAATCTGTGGCTAATAGTGGGCTCTGAACTGTACTAGCTGGGACACCAACTCTGTTCTCCGAGGAAAACAGGAAAGTTGACTTATCTAAACTAGAGCTGGTATTTGAAACGAGTTCTTCTGACTTTAAATCCCCACTTTTTTTTTTTTTCCCATACTCTTTCCAAAGTTGCTTTGGAAAATCTAGTTTGCAATATCCTTGGGTAACCGATAGGTAATACATTTGGAGGATAATAAGCCCAAGGTGATGCAAGGCCTGAATTATGTTCTTCAGCCCACAGGAAGAGCATTCACCTGGGAGAGAGTGTTTGGACCCAGACGGGCTTCGGGTATAGGCAGCCTCCCTCCTAGGAGGCTGGAAGTCCCCAATGACATGTCTTAAGTTGTCCTTTATGCCCCACCCTGCCCTGCCTCCCTGTGGTGACTTCTGAGAGCAGTGCACCTTGTCTCTTTCTGGAGAGAGTGGAGGGCTCAGAACAAATGGTCACAGTGGAAAAGGATCACCTGGTGGCCTCTAGGCAGGAGCTTCTCCAATGTGTACTTCCCAAGAGACTTCTGGAGCAGGTGGCCAGACGGGAATGTAAAAGTTAATAACTTCCTTATTTGAAAGCTAAACCTTTCTATACCTATCACATGCATTTTTTCTCATGGAGGATTAACGGCCTGACAAGGTTGAACTTTGAAAGAAAGCTATTTGTGACTTATGGGGAGCTAGGGAAAAAAGGTCTTGACTTTTTAAAAACAAACCAAAACAAGCAAACCAGAACACGTTAATTTTTCTCAGGCCTGTAACTCGCAAAGGGCACCTCTGCTTTGGCTGAAACTTTCTACAACGACTCTCCTCTGAGTTAAAGTGAAGTGGGAGTAAGTGGCATCCCAGCAGAACTGATCTGGTAATATTTATAAGAATTGAAAAGAAAGGTTCACAGAGGAATTGTGTTCAAAGCCTAAAATGATGGAGCTATTTCTGACAATTTATGCCTTTATTTCTAATATCCCAAGGCAGTTATGGTAACATTTCACCAGTCCGGACCACTCTCCTTCCAAATTCCCAAAGATCAGGGATCTGAATTAATTTTATTTTTATCGGGGTTTCAAAGAAGTGAATGAAACAAAGTTTTTGGAAGTGAGGCTAAGGGCAGGTCTCTGAAATTAGAGTTTCTGTTCAGCATTTATTAGCGTGTATCTCTGCGCAAGTTATTCTTCCATGTCTTAGTCTCCTCCTTGAAAATGGACGTAATTCTCATGCACTCTGGTTGGGCTCACATGGGGCAGTCTATAACACACATCTGATGAAAGTTAGCTGTTTCCATGATTACTTAAAACTAGCATTTAAAATTAGTTTACGATCAAGTGTGAAATGCCAGGTATCTAGAGTATTTATTTATGTCAAAGCAAATTCCTGAGGATTTCTATTCAGCAGTGTTTTGAAGCCTGGGTTTTATTATTAATTGTATTTAAGGGAAAGTAAGCTGAATTTCCTTAATACAGGTGTTTGATTCAGATTTTTTTAAATGCTTTATTCTTTTCCCCCTCTACTAGTCAAAAATCATGAGAGTTCTGTATAAGCTCGAGTTGTCCCAAGGTGCTAGAGGAATTGGAATAATTTTTATTGTATTGTCATTATTGTCAGCATTTCTGAACCAGTTTTCCCTGCTATCTGAGGGCAGCATGTTCCCATGAAAACTTTCCTAAGCCAAAATGATGGCAAGCAAACAGATGGCTACCATTAATTTTTATGGGCATCTTTAAAGCATACCTAGATCTAAAAAAATAATCAAATCATATCACACTACATCGATACCGCATTAACCTACATTGGACACTGGTCAAAGCAGGAATGCGATGGTGCACACAGCCTTCAGAAAGTAGTTCTGGGGAAGGAGCTTGGTGGTGGGGACATCAGTGCTGCTGATGAAGGACGGTCACAAAGCACATGCTAGTTTCACTTTTTGTTGTAAAAGTGAAAATTCTTTTTGGATTTCTTTTGATCAGCCACAACAGATTCACATAGGTCCATAAAAGTGAGGGGGTGGGATGTTGTTTTGAAGAGTGGGTGATACCTATGTTAAGTAGCAAAGTGAAGTTTCCATGCCTGAGCCACGAGATTTACTTTCTCCAAGGAAGGCAGAAGACTCCCAGGTGAGTGCACAGAGGAGCACTACTAATATCCTGGAGGAGCGCGAGAACGCTTGCATGGGAAGCCAAGAAAAGCATGTGGCTGTTGGGCTTGAACAGTTTGTTTGGTTACAACTTTGCAGAGCAGATAGGAATTTTCAGCAGAGTCCTAGAGGAGATGGGTGATTTCAAAAGTGGTTTTGCTGCCTATTTTACACAAATGAGAAAAACCAAATGTACACAACATCAGTAAAGCTTAACAGTGTATTTATAACAGTGTGTGTCTAAAATGCATGGTTATAAAGTAAATAATACTTAGACCCCAAGTCCAGACTTGGGGAGAGAAAAGGAGTAAGTAACAGCAAGCCCCTGGTGGGAAATGGGAGAATTGCGAGGTTTTAAAGTTAATAAATTCATGGTATTCTCAGTATGGTGACGTGTATGTTTATTTTTACCCAAAGTCCTTGAAGTAGCTTTATAAATCCACTGACACCTCATAATTTGAGCTCATTTTCTAAATTCTGGATTTTTTAAAATGCAGTTTTATTATTTTCATGTACTTAACAAAACTTGGAATAACAAAAAGGACTGTCATGCTAGTGACTAGTTCACCATTCTTCAACTATAGACTCTTCTCATTCGTGGGTCACAAAATCAGTATTTTATTTTCACTAGATTATTTCTGAATTGTTTATTTGGGACTATTTTTAGATTTTATTTGATGTTTTGTTAATATCAGCATCATATTTAATATCATTGCATTTTTACTTTATATTATTTTGTGAATTTTCTATCAGCATATATATCTATATACCTATTATATGTCCACACATGTCTGTTTGTAGGTGTACACTGAAATATAAGGTAAAATATATTTCTTCCTATGGGTCATGGTAATAAACAAGTTTGACTTCTTTTATTTAACAAGAATATTTAAAAGTTAGCCTTTTGAATAAACAGAATTCTAATACATGAAGACAGATTGTATTATTTCAACAATACAATTATAGACTCATTTATACCATCATTTGTGTGCTTGGTCCAGCCCAAAACTGGACTCCTGGCACATGAATAACCTGAGAGTGGGCTTAGTGGCAATAGTTTAGAATTCCACTTCTGCAGATTTAGGCTTAGTAGGTCTGGGAGATTCCAGGAGTTCATATTTTTTAAGAAAGAAAATAAGGAAGGAGGAAGGAAGGAAGGGGAGAAAGGAAAGGAGGAGGAGGATGGAGGGAGAAGAAAAATATCTTAATTTATTTTGTTGTTTATTTTGGTTTTTCACCCCGGTCCTCGCTCTCAAACCTGGGTCCTTGGACTCTACCTGGTTTGCACACCACTGTCTCAGTTACCTGAACCACAAGGTCACATCCCAGAATTCTGTATTTTAAGGAGTATCTCAGGTGACTCTGATGCACCACCAGTGCAGGGAACAGTTTCTTCTAATAGTGGTAAAGTCAACATTATTCTGGTGTCTTTCCAAAGTTTCTTAAATTTGATTTATGAATATCCAAATTTAAAAACTTCCACATGAAAAGTGAGACTGTGTACAGGTAAATGAACTGAAATTGAGAAAGAAGGACATGGGATCAGAACTCAGGACTGAAGTTATCAACAGGGGAATTCTGCAAACCTTCTGGTAAAATTTTCCTGTTTTACTCCAGCCAACAAATCTCCAGTTAGTTTATGTTTTGAGTGAATTATATTTTTTCATAAGTTTCATAAGTTCTGTGGGAGGGAAAGATGGATGATGGAAGGGAAGGGAAAGAACATAAAAGAAGAGTTTCACAGACAATGCAAATAAATATGAGGAGTATTATAGGAACATGTCAGAACACCCTAAACAGGCTATAAATGAGTCGAATGTTGAACTCTAAATCTGTATCTGTTAAAAGTTTTATTTTTTTCTTATTGAAGCCTCACATTGGCTATTTGGGACTTTCATTTACTTTTCCTTTCTCTTCTTTCTCTGCTTAGGTTTTTTGGTTGCTTGTTTATTTTCTTCTGTATGGGATAAGGTCACCAAAACATTTCAAAATTAACAATATAAATCACACATTTTCTTAATGTCTGTGTGGATTGATGTAAGGAAACTAATAATCTTAGCACTCCTACTTAATACTAACAATGCAGTTTTTTCATTATTTAGTAAATTTTTACCAAACATCTGCTTTGATCACATACTCTTCTGTGAGGCAGCAGTAAATAGGAAGGACAAGGTCCTTGCCCACAGGGAGCTTACCATCTAAGCAGGAAGACAAAAAAACCTTAAGATAATGACATGTAAATCTGACTGCTATGAAGATGATTAAACAGCATGATGTGGTTGAGTGTTGGGGATTATTAGGCAAAACTTTCATCTGTAAATGGAGACAATACAGAAGAATACTGGAGGGAGGATATGTGTCAAAGCAACAGTTGATTCAGTCTTATTGCTGTCTTTCATCTCTTCAGTAAATCCTTACACAGTGCATAACAGAAAGAAAACCAGCATGGTCCTGCCACCGGGGTAACAGTGTTTTAGAGGAGGCAGACATGAAATAGTCACTTTGTGCCAAACATTATGAATGAGATGTGAATGGTGTGTGGAGAGATTATACATAGGAACCCAACTGAGATGGAAGGATTATGGAGATTTAAAATAAGGCTATAAGTTGAACTGGTAAGCAAGTGTATTTTAGTTAATGGGGAAGAACTATTAGAAAAATAAATTTCTAATAAGTAAGGGGCAGAGGAAGAGTACAATGAATCCTATGGTCCTAGATTTATGCCAGAGACATCAATAGTTACATATACACATATGCACACATATCTGCATATATGTATATCCATATATATATATATACACATGTATAGATCTATATATGTGTGCATGTGTGTATGTGCATGCGTGCGTTAGTATATACATATGATTTCTAGCTAAGTTTTCTGAGATGGCCTAAACGTAGTGACAGAGCATATTGAGATACAGTATATGCACTACCAATATTTGGTTTCTATAGATTATTCTCTAATAAAAAGAACTAGACCCCTTGGAGAAATGTCATCTGATAGGAAAGAGGGGAGGGAGAAATGCAAGATGACCTTGGAGTATGTTTTAATGTCAGAAAGCAAGGAAAGTGCTAACAATTTTGAAAAAGGTAGAAGAGAGGAGAGGACAAGAGATAAAAAGAATTCAGGAATCATCCTGAAAGAAGTCCAAATGGCCAAAGGTGGAACACTTTGAGCAAGAAAATAAATAACGTAATACTGAATTATAACCCAGAGTCTAGAACAGATATATGTAAGTCCATACCAGCAAAAACAAATTCATGATGGTAAAGGAGCAAATCTTCCTTGCAAAAGAATTATACATACTATTACATGTAAATAACCCTCCAGAAGGCAGAATTTCATTCTTGTATTCTTGAGTATGGACTGAGCTATCAAAGAATAGAGTAATAGGAGACATCACCCAAGCAAGTCATGATGGTTCTCATCACCAATGTTAGGTCTTATTGATTGGGGGATTAAATCCCCAATCTATAATGAGAAGGCTCTTAGGATATTCATTTCCCAAACCATGACCCCAGTTCAATTATGAGAAAAATATAATACCTCCAAATAAAGGGACATTCCATAAAGTACCTGACTAGTACTCTTTAAAACTGCCAAGTTTATGAAAAAAAAAGAGGAAGAACTGAAAAATCATCACAGGTTGGAGGAGATAAGACATAATGACTAAAGGCAATGTGGTATCTTTGAAGAGAAAAAGGAGATAAATGGAAAAACTAGGGGAAAAAAGAAGATAAAGAAGGAGCAGCACTCCAGGAAGCAGACAGGATTCTTCTTTTCCTTTCAAAGGGGGACTGACTTCCAAATGCTATTTGCAAGTCATTAGGGGACTTAAACATCCTTCTGCTCCATTTGCCCATGGAACATGTCATTGACTGGACCAGAGAATAGGGAAGAGGCTCACTGTTTCTCAGAATACTGAGGGCCTCTGAGTCTGCCTCACACGGCGGATGTAAGAAAAGTCCCTGGAGAAAGCTCAGCCTGTTATCAAGTTATTAGGGGAGAACATGAAGTGTTAATGTGTCTGAGTGGCATGTGAGAGTTTGTAGCCGGAATTGAGGAGTTATGAACTAATTAACTGCTGCTTCTTTCCTATCTAAATCTTCCTGAGTAGAAAGATACCACAGGATGGTTCATATTCACAAATATGTAGCTTAATATTATTTAGCCCTTCCTGTTTGCTTAGGCATTTCTCTCCATCCATATAAATAAACAGCTCCTGCAGGGCAGGAAAAGGTAATCACTCCCTTAGACCCTGTCAGATCTAGGAAAGCTGGTGTCTAATGAAGCAACCACACCCATGGACTTGGCTTGGGCAAGCTGGCCATCATGTAAATTTTTCTAATATCCGCATTTGTCTTTCTGAGTTTAATAAAATAGAGGACAGATTGGAGTACATGCAACTTTTATACTTTGTAGTTAACTGAAGAAAGTAGAACCCTAAAAAGACAAGAGCCTTCTATAGGTTACAGAAGGAAGTCCGTAAGTTAGTAAAGAATGAATTTCTAAATGTCTCTTCCACACTGTCCACACTGTCCGCACCCCTCACCTGCCTCTCTGTGCATTTATAGGTGAGGGTTATTCATCTTTCCTAGGGTTTCTATGATTTGCTTATGCCATTGACTTTTTAAAGATGTATGTTTAGTGGGAGAGATTACGTGCTTCCAGTCACTAGCCCATTGTTGAGACTCCCCATATGCTCCCTAAATGTTAAATGTTATTAGAGGCAGCAATAATAATAATGGCAGTGGTGATAATGATGATGGTGATAATGGATCCCACGGAACTTTGTTACAAACCCATCACCATTATTATTGCTGCGTTTGCCTCAACACAAAAATGATTTAAGTGCTACAGGCTAGGGAAGATCTCCATTCTCTGCCTGCTTTGAGGAGCCAGAGAGAAACCTAACGAAAGATGATGAAAGGAACCCCTCCATGTGGTCCCTCATCACCACACAAATCTGTGGGGTTTTAAGAAGCACTCATCTCAGCAGAAGTTCAGTCATCATGTCTCCAGGGCCAGCGGAGCACTTGGTCATTTGGGGAACTCTGAAGACTGTGGGGTGGAAAGGAGGAAGGAGCAAAGGAAATGACTAACCTCAGAACAAGCTGGAGATGCTAGACTCTAGACTCGGCCTAGCAATCACTGGCGAATTTTCAAGAAGAATTTTGTCCTACCAGCCCATCTGTTTCAGGACGCAATCTCTAGGTTATGCTATACTAACTGGCAACCTCCAAGATGACATTCATAATGCACATCCCTAAGTGTCCTTGGGGGCGTTGGTCTGTCTTATCCTCACCTCCAGACCTGAGCTGAAGGCACTCTACCAACTGCAACATCTCAAGATGTAGAGCTCGGGAGATGAGAAGACACTAAAAACTACATGTTGGTTCATAATGCCTTTGTTGGGATTGATCACATCATTTTTTTGTGTTATTAGCCAGAGCAAGTTTTCTGACTGCCCCTGTGCATGTGGTGAAGTTCTGCCCCTCCCTGTGTCTGGAAAGGGAGAACTCGGAATTTGCATGACCCCTTACAATGGCTACCCACTCCCTAACTTCGTGTGTCTAAGACAGGCAGGCTGAGGTGGGTGTCACTCTTTAAGCTTTAAAGCCTGTGGCAAAAACTGCAGGTAGACTTAACACCTTCTGCATTTGTTTCTTTTTCTCCAGAGCCTGGAAAACAGAACACTGGAGGTTCTGTTTCATTTGTACCTGTGGGTGGCCAAGTATGGGATTTTTTGAAAACACATGTAGGTGGAATCTGCTGGGAAGCATGAATTTTCTAAAGAAAGCCTTAGGGAAAGCCGGTTCCTTGCTTGTCTCTTGTTCTTGTATAGACTGAAGACATTGCACCTGATAAGCAGTGGCCTTCTGGGTGACCCCCTAGGCGACAAAATGAGAAAATGTCCCAGAGAATTGCAGAGATGCTGATCTTGGTCACTATACAACTGCTGAACCAATGTCAATAGCCACTTATCTCTAGATTTCTCGTGATGTGACACGAAGAATTCCTTTTGTTCTGTTACTTGCAGCGAAAAGCATTCCTAACTGTTACAGAGTCAGCAGGAACTTTGAGATCACAAAGATCTCGTTTAGCAGATAAGAAAACAGATGGAGACCCAAAAACTTAAATGACATACCCTAGGCACACAGCAAAATAAGCAGGAATGCTGCTACAGGGATCAGAAATGTTGGCAGTCTTTGATGGCTTTTGCTTTAGGTTCTTTGTTCTCTGAGTTCAAATCAAATCAGCCGTAACACAAAAGACATCTTTCCTCACATCCCATGTAGTTTTTGCATTTCTCCTCCCACGCCTTGTCTCCCCAGTCCATCATTACTTTCTCCCCCACCCCTAAAGCTTCCCAATCTGATCCAAAATGGATCAACAGAAGAAACATCATCTTCCCAGGCAGAATGAAGCTACCTATGGTGACTTTCCCATCAGGCAAAGGTAATCACTCTGAGACAGGATATGCTGTAATGCTCTGAGAAGTTTTCCACTTTCAAATTACTACTCGAATGTCAAGGGCAAGAAGAAAAGGCAACTGAAGTCAGTACACTGAGCTGCAACTCATGCCACAACAGCGTACGCAGGATAGCAGAGAATCATAATTGATTTCTAATGGCAGAGAACATTTAACCTGGCCGTGTGCAGAGAGAGGAACGGAACGAGGAGAGGAGGGAAGCCAAGCTCCAGCTCCCACTTAAAAACTTCTTGAAGTCTAAATTAATTTGGTCCTATCTCACTTACAAGGAAAGTATCTATTTCACTTGCAGCCAAAGTGAGCGTTTGTTTAACCTCTTGGGGGATAGGCTAAAGCTGCACGTAGACCTCTGCAAGAAGTGGCACGGTTATCCAATTTCCCTCTAATTGCTCTAACAAGGATGAATTAGGACTTTCATCAGCAGGCCTGAGTGATCAGTTTGGAGTCAGCCATGGGCGGCGAAGCCAGTTATTAAACAAAACTACAGTGTTAACTCCTAATAATACACAGTGAGGGCAAATTAAGCAGAAGACAAATATGCCATACTGGTGACACTGGAGAATATGTTCTCTCGACTTTATGTTTGAAGGCGATGCTATTATTAGTGCCGTCTAAGTCCATTTCTAAGGCATAATAGGGAAGTAAATGTTCACTTGGGCATTCTATGCACTTAAAAAGAAATCATGACAAGGGAATAGTGTACTGTTTAAATATCCACTTGAGCTAGGCTCCATTTTGATATACATTAATTATTCCAATAACATCACTTCCAGGAGAATTACCAGGAAGTCCTGCTCCCTGCGTAGTTGCTCTTGGCTAAGGAAGACTGTGGCTACTGCTGACATTGTTATCTCTGCTCAAATGTCACTGGTCTTATTTGAGATTGCACACAAGAAAACACTTCTGTTTCTGCCCAGTTTATCTCCAGGCATCTCACCCCACTGCAGACATCCTTTCTCAACCGTAAGCTACCTAGACATTCTGACTCTGGAAGTGAGAACTATTGAAAATGCAACTTGAGTTAAATAAATTGATCATATATCATGAGAATGTAGGGTGGCAGAGAGGACTATTCTTGTGTCTCATCAAGTCTCAGTAGCCCATTCTAGTAGAACTTCATTAATTTGCCCTAAGGACTGGGATGAAGTTGACTAATTACTGAACGGCTAGCCATGTGCGTTAGAGTGGATGGGTGCAAACACAATTTAGAAAGCTGGGAGAGTGGATTAAACAAATGGACTTTATTGTACAATTAAAAACCTACTTGAACACTGACAAGAATGAACTCCAATAGCAGAATAAGTGCTTTAATGATAACACTTAGCAAAGCACAGTTTGCAATAAGCAAAACACCTTTGGAAACCAGCATCTTGGGTATGCTAGACTTTGCCCAACCTCCAAGTCCCTGTTGACCTTCTAAAAATGACTTCCCTCCTTGAGATCCATCTTTTTTGATCCTTTGAGAAAGCAGGTATATACAAACCTTCGTTCCATTTATTTACTTTTCAGTCTTCATGAATTAATGTAATGAACTTGGCTAAATCAATGTGAGAGGACTTTCCATAGAGAATCTGTTTCCTTTCCCTTTTTAATCTTTTTTTACAGCCCCAGAGAAATCAGGATTATAGTTGTTTGTCTGTTTCAGACACACCTGCTGGTCATTCTCCACCTGAACCCACACTCGGGTATTTGGACTCTGCGGTGAGTCTTGCCACACAGGCGGTTATGACGTGGTCAGAGGAAGATTAGCACTTCAGGTGGGAAGAAGCAGCAGGGGTGGATGAAAATCATAAGTAACAAAGATTTTGTTTTCGTATGAAAGCTCCAGTCATATAGGCCAGTGGCAATAGTCTTCTAGTACCAACATCTAGAAATGGATTATTTTCCACAAAAACTTTTAAAACACATTTTAGTAATGGCTGTCTTCTTTCTCCTCCCACAGCTTTCTCCCACCTACGCACACACACAGGACTCAGAGGGCACCACAAGCTAGACTGAGTTACAGAAACAAAGGTACATCCTTGATCCTACACACCTGCTTGTGCACTGGACTCTCAAACGACCTCAGCTGTGCCAGGTCAGGTGAGGCAGTGGGTAGCATACTTAAGGTCCTAAGGAATCGGCGTGACATCCCCTGGACTTCCTAGGTCTCAGCTGAGTTTCGTGGAAAACTGGCAGGCTGTGGAGGTGGGATAAATGGGATAGACTTAAGCATTCATGACTTTGCAGTGTAGAACACAACATCCCCACCCTACAGACTCCAGATTTAGTCATGTGGTATGCTTTGATCAATGGGGTGGGAGTGGATAGATGTAACCAGTTTTTATATATATTTGTATGCTTAGCCTACTGATAGCTGATGGATATCAGGAGACCTTTTGCTCCTCTGATATCCACCAAAGAACAGCCTCAGGTAGTAACTGCTTCTTCAGTTTGAATCCCAGGTTGGGAGACCTGTAGAGTAGACCTGGACTCAGCCCCCAGAGAGTCGCCTCAGCTGGTTGTGAGATATATGAATGAGGGAAACAAAATGTTATTTTTAAGCTAGTGAATCTTTGTGCATAGTTGCTACGTATCATTGGAGGTGAAAACTAATGTCCTCTCTCTCTAATATATATATATATATATATATATATATGCATATACATATATACATGCATCATATATTTGTGTATTATCTACATCATTAGTTTTTAGCTCTAATTAATAACATACATATATGTATTTATGACTAATACAGGAGGATACCAAAACGAGTTAGATAAATCCTGCCTTTAAGAAACTGGCAGGTAAGCTAGGAAAATAAAACAAAGACACTTAATAGCACAAATATGAGGTAAAAAAATAAACAGTGCTAAAGAGAAACAATGCTCATGGGAGTTTCCTTCCAGTGCACCAGCAGGCATTTGGGGGAGGGAAGAGGAGAAGACCATATTTCATGGTGGCTGTGACATTGGAGGAGGATTTTATAACCCAGAGGGATGAAAATGAATGGAAAAGTGGGAATGGTATCCCAGCCAGAAGGAATAGCATAGATTCAGGGATAGGTACAAGGATGAGAAATTTCCAAGAGAGATTGTGACTCTCAGTGATATTTTAACAAATGTAAAAGAAAATTGTCCCTCTAACACTTTTACATACACAAATGCATGCCATTCAGATTTCCTAAGTAATCCTTCAAGTTTGAGACAGACTTACATTGGACTGGAGAAGAGGGACAGACAGGGAACATTTTAAGAACCTAAATAATTCTATCTTTACAGAGCAGTTCATTTTCCCTTCTGTTTAGTTCAGTGTATGGAATATGGAATTCATCTCAGAAGGCCCCAGAGATGACTCCATTGCCTGTCCTTTAAATAGAATTAAAATTGACTCAAGACATATCTGTGAATCTATTGAATTACACAGTCCACAACTGAGCTGCAGCTGGTCTTGCAGGAGGAAATTAAACGGATGAGGGGAGGAGCAGAGTAGACAGACTGTCACTTGATGCTGAGGTTTCCCAGAGAAGGTAACAAACTGCATCAAATGTGAAACTTATACTAGGGCACTTCAGCTGGTTTCCTGAGCCAGAAATTCTTCCTCCAAGAAACAAGTGTGCATCACTTTGGAGTCTTCCCTTCCACCGCAGATTTCAGGAAGGTGTTGAATCTAGAATGCAAATTTCCAATATTCTCCTTTACGTCCTTGCATTTTCATATTCTTTCTGCTGTCAAGATAAGCAAGAGCTCTTTTCTGTCACTTCTCATCTATTTTCTTCCTTCAGTCATGATCTTGCCTTCTTCCCTCCCACTTTCCATCAACAATTCTGGAACTCCTACTCCATGCTGGGTACTTTTCTAAACTTTAGGGGTTCTGGTCATGACAAATGACCTGCCTGAGAAGCGCTCTGCCTCCCCAGTCAGATGGAGATCTGGGCTTGTAGAGATAGACTAACCTCTAGTAGGGCACAGTGGAGAGATGGAACGTTTTTCCCAAATGTTCTTTGCTGTGAGAATGGTGGCTCTGCTCAGAGAGAGAATGAAATTTCTACTTTATGTTATATTGACAAGTAGAAAGCACTCAACTTTCTTACTACAGCTACTATTGTTACTATTAGATGTAATAACAGGACTGTTCTGGTAATCAAAGACTAATCAAAGATTGGGTTTCTGGACAGGGTGGGTTAGTTGTTACCTGAGAAGGAACTTCTTCATATTCCATAGTCTCTGCATGTCCTATCTATAATAAGACGATGCTATTGCTGATGTGGTAAGTTAAGCACTCACAACTCCACACCACAACATCCATAAATTCTTTCTACTTTATTTGTTCATTCAGTTCAACAAATATATGTTGAATGCTAATGTGGGCCAGGCAATAGTCCCAGATTGGACATAAACTAGTAAACAAGCCTGTGATCACACATTGCCCTCATGAAGCTTACAGGTATTAAGCAAGCAATTGAAAAATAGATCATCGATTATAACTGCAATAAGTGCTATGATGCTCTGGTTTATCTGTAGAAATTCATAGTGTCTACACTTCCACTTTTAGCTTCAAGAGAAACCCAACCTGGGTAATAGGGTTAAGTTTCCCACAAAAATAAATTTGTAGGCATGACACTACCTTAGAAGAGTTCTAACAGCACCCAATCATTTTACCGCTTTTTTTTTTTTTTAGATCAGATAGGGTTCATTACAAGGGTGTGTGTGTTGGGATGACTAAGTATCCAGGTTTGCCTAGGTCTGAGGACAAAGGAATGTCTGCTCAAACACAAACCAAAACAGTCCTAGGGAAACAGACGATTAGTCACCATCATTGTGTGTATATTATGCATGTGTACATACACTTATATGTTTGATGCATAAGTTTGGAAGTCTGTTTCCTTACCTGTCAAATAAGAGGCAGGTAAACTAGACTTGATTTCAGATGTCATGTATATTCTTTCTTATGAGTACCTGAAGATGGGGTCTAGAAGTCTCTATACTCCATTAGCTGTGTAGGAGAGCATCTATATAGCATTTGGTTTGTGCAGGTTGAGGGTTGAGTATGGGCTGCATCCACAGTGGGTCAGGGAGGTGCCCAGTGTGTGTGGCATAAAACACAGCCTCTCCCCATCATTTTCTATGAATTGCAATTGAATGCGATTTCTATGGGAGATTTGAGTCTGATGCTAAACACTTTAGCTCTCTTTGTGCCACACCAATCTACTGTACTCGTTTGCAAATGGGCTGCCATTAGCCTTGTTGTTAGAGCTGGAAAATCTGTGTAATTGCTTAGTAATTTTTTTAAACTTTGGAATGGCGTGCATGCATGCGTGGGGTACAGCCCATCTATCTATAGGCTGTCTAATGGGTTCCAATGGGAGCGTGCACAGTATACCTCGAGTCTGGCAACCCGCAAACTCATCAGTGCTTCAGGCATGAGTGGCATTTTAAAGGACCTTTACCATGAGTAGAATTAGCATGCACTGTCCCTCTGGAGCCTGTTAGCTTTTCGATTCTGACCCCCATGGTGAAAAAATAAATGCATGTAATTTAGCTGGAAAAATTTCCTGAGGGCATTTGAGCTACTGTTGGTTCTGCTCTATAGGACAGATTTTATTTTATTTTATTTTATTTTTTATCAAGCTCCCAATGGCAGTGGCCAAAACTAATATAGGTCACAATCCAGGAGGACAGAAATTTATCGCAGTGCTGACCGCCATCTTCTGTCAGAGTATTTCCAATGGTCCTTGTGTTTCTATCACCCAGATTCTACAGATGTGGACCTCTGCTGACATCCTCCTCTATGTGGCCAGGAATCTACAGCTGGTTCCAACTGATGGATGATGAAAACAATTTGTCAGGATTCAACAGTGCAGAAGGATGCTTAGTTTTAAGAGCAAATTATTTTCAAGAATGCTTAGGCATGCAGTTGGGACCAGGTTCCACAGAACAGGGAGTTTCTGGTACCATTAAGATACAGTTCTGTTCTCCTTTCTCTGAATACCTGAAGTGGTTGTGCTCCTTATCTGACACAATTTCATAGATCACCTTATGTCAACTCTTTTTGAGTTCTTGAATGTTTATACTACTTAACTGTTGGAAGTTAACACTTCAGAGCCAGAATGATGCTAAACTGGATACCACTTGTCTCATCAGCCTTTTTTAGATCTGGGGTCATCCCAACTATTAAAAACTAGGACATGAAGTCTGTTAGCTCCATTCCCAACTTTTCATTCTTTCTTCAAGTGAACATGATCAAGGTGAGAAGAAATATCAGATGGGCAGATGTTAAACAGTTTTGGAATCTCATCCTCACTCTGGGACAAATCCATTACTGAGTATATTTTCCTGACAACTTTCTATGATATTAAGGATAAAAAATGTGTCCCACCAAGATGTACTTGTATAGAATCCTTATTATCCCAGAACTCATTATTATAATCACCAGGATAGCACATAGGCATGGAATCTCTGAGAATTTTGCATAGATTATATTGAAATGGTATTCTCTGGTTTAGTATTTAATTTTATGCATTTTATCAATAATTTTATTACTCTTCCCTTTCAAATCCCTTTGCCCCATCTGGCCTTTAATGGAGGGAAACAGGCCTAATATTACAATGCATCCAGATTTATATCCAAATACAATCTACTTGCATTTGGAGCCCTAGAGAGTCAGTCAAGGCTATTATTGGCTGCCAAGATTTTTAGAAAATACATAAATCTCCCTTTGTGCCATAAATACATTTCTGCATTCAGAGCTCAGAGAGAGACCTCATTATACCACATCCTGAGCGAGGGAGACGCACATCTCATTCCGAGTGACAGGTGACATGTTCTCTAGAAACATGTAAAAAGATTGCAAGCTAATTTAATTCACTTCTCTTTTTTAACCATGGTTGAAATAATTGTAGATGTGCAAATGTTCTTTGGGAGCTTGGAATGCAAAAATTTTAAGCCAGGAATGTCCTGACCCCAGGCTGACTTTGTGAACATGTCTCAGTGGTCTACATCTTTGCTCACATGCCCCTGTTTGTAAATGACTTGCTGATTACTGGATTAAAGTTTCCTTAAATGTACCCAAGAGCTAGGTCTATACAACTAAAATTTTCCAGCATTGAGATTCACAACTATTGGCTGCAGCTAAGGAGCAGCCCACGTGCTCCCTGCTGGGCAGCTTTAAACACTGTTGTGGGTTGTTTGGATTCATCTAAGCTGGGTCCTGCATCCAGGCTGGAGAACCAGAGACCTAGTGCAGTGTTCTCAATTTTTATTGCGTGTCAGCACCATCTTGATCAAACACAGATTGTTGGCTCCTGTCCTGTTTATTGTAATCCTATATGGAGGGGGTCTGAGGATTTGTGTTTCCAACTGGCGTTTGAATGATGTAGATGTTGCTGGTCTAGGGTCCTTATTTTGAGAAGTGCTGATGTAGGAGGTTGGGGTTTGAAGTTAATTATTCTGCTGCACATTTGGGCTATATTAGAAATTATCTTGATAAATCCCAACTTTTCACTTTGAGTTGCGTCAGCCTGCTCTTTTAGTAATGACTCTCATCAAATAATTGGTTATTTTCCTAAAACTGGACTTTCTGGAACATGTCTTCCCACTCTAAATATCAAAACAAAACAAAACGAAACCCTGTCTTTCAAATATCTCTATTTGGCAATGAGTTGAAAAATGCAGATGAAAAATCCTGTACTTTTGGGAACATGTATAAATTGAGTTCTTGTGAAGATAAAAATGCTGAAATGTCATAAGCAGCCTTTCTGTCTTACCTAGATCAGAAGAGGTACCTCTGGCAGAAGAAGATAATTTTCTAAGACATGAGGTCAATTCCTTTTGACCCTTCAAAAAAACCCTCAGCATCAAGTATCCAATAGATTGGAAGAAACCTATCTAAAATATGGAATCTTCTAAGTCAGTGTCTTCATTTTCTTACAGGGTACCTGCACCTCCTTCTACCTTTTCTCATTCAGGGATCTGTGTATTGGATCACGACAGCCAGGGGAACTGTTTCTTGTCTTAGAGCCTCTTAATATCCTTCTAAAATCCCTCTAGCACTCTTAATGTTGCCTAGCAGCAGGGTCCTCCAATAATAGACACCCTTTAGCTCAGAATCATAGCCCTGATCAATGTTGTAATGTTTTCAGTAACTGGAGTCCGGGGGCTATGACTCAAAGATATTTTGGAATAAAGGAGGCCTCTCCTAGTCTGCACCTACTGAAAGGAATTAAGCAGAGAAGAGAGAAGCCTACATTTGCAAACCATTATAGGATATGTGGGAGTTGCTTCCCAATTAAAAATGCTTTGATTAGCTTTGAGTTTCTTGACCTACTTTGCATTAGGGTCACAAAGGAAGGCATGTTCTTTGGTACCAAAGTTGTGTTTCTTGTTATAAATCTCCAAGGCCTCCCACATCCATTCAAAGGTCAGGAAAATGGATCTGAAATAGCTGCCTAGCTTCATTTACTCTGAAATGACATAGCTAAAATCAGATTTACCATTAGCCACCAACCAATGTCAAGGGCGTGGTCAGACAAGGGCGGAATCTTGGATCATCGATTATCTACTCCATGTCTATATTTGGAGTGGAAGGAGAAGAGGGATATACTCTGTTTGATGTCTAGTACAAACCTTAAACCCAGGTAAGGCAGGCTTCTTTCAGGATCTGCACTTAAGTTGAGCATGTCTAAAAACATACATCACTATGCATTCAATTCATCTGTGAATCTTGTGAAATGCACTTTGAATCTCTCAGGTGATGTGGTTCATGGATTTTTTGAGGAGGCAGTGGAGTAGTCCTACTTCTCCCAGTAGGCAAAGAATCTGGGGGTAAAGTGCATACTCTAGAGTCTTCATCCTTCTAGATCATTCTCTGGCTACCTCAGATGACAAAATTTTCCACCCAAATGACCTTACCCGTCTTACTGCATCTGAAAGAGGCTCTTTCCTGGTCTGTATTTCTGAGAATGACCTGTGCCACAAACGTGCCTGCCTCTAGGTCTGCAGGGGACCAAGGGAGGCGGTATGTTGGAATGACGCTTAGGTGTGATGGCTGAGGGCTCACACACTAGTGTACGAGGCTGCTTCTCTTGAGGTCAGAACCAGAGGCAGAAGAGACAGGGTTCAGGTTAGGTGCTAGTTCTTTCTTTGCTGCCTCTTTGCAACTTAGAACTCAGAGGAGACCCACAATTATAAATTCAAATCCGATCACTTAAGTCATTGTGAATTATTATTATTAAGGTAGAACAGAACACACTTCATTATTATAATAGCCTATTTTTTGGTTAGAAGATTTAGACATATATATGCCTGTCTACACAGAACCTCACAAATACTTAGAGGCAAGTCTCCTTTTGATTGATTTGATTTATTGTGTGTGTGTGTGTGTGTGTGTGTGTGTGTGTTGACATGCATCTAACTGATAATATCCAATTCAGGAAAAGAATGTAAACCCAACTAGTATTTTCTTATCTGCACACACATCTCATACTCACTGGTACAAAAAGTAAACTGTCATTTTTTTCCTCTTCAGAATCATCCTTCTTAATTGGTCTTTAAGCCTCTTCTCCAAGTCGCTGCTCCAGCATGACAGGCTCTCTTTGTTCTACTGAACCTCATTCTCTGTTAGCTCTGTTTATTAAGAAACTTGATCCTGTGTGGGCACAACAAACCAGGGTTAAAAGGACTGCAAAGAAAAGAGCAAATCTAGATCCTTCTGCCCTTTCCAAGAAAAAATGAGAGAGAGAGAGAGAGAGAGAGAGAGAGAGAGAGAGAGAGAGAGAGAGAGAGAGAGAGAGAGAGAAGTGAGTGAGGTATTAGGAATGCAACATTGGTGTAAGGGACCTTTGTGCTATAGCAGTGCTAAGAAGTGTGCAGAACAGACTGACATTATGAACAGAGTAGAGAAAAGATGATTAGCAGAGAACTCTTGGAAAACAGCAGTGGACCATGTTGAGACACCCCAAACTCTTACAGATACATATCAGTAACAAAGGCTCAAAGAACAGGATGGATGAGTGTAAGGAACTGGTGCAGTGGACCAAATGGGAGCAGAAAATTTGTTTGGGGGTCTCCTGTAGCAAACAGGTTCAAAAAGGGTGAGCTCCTTGTCCAGGAATCTGCCTCCTCAGCTGAGGAGGCAAACTCATCAAGGGCAGGGACTGCCTTCTCCATCTCTCTCCTGAATACTGCTGGGCTCAAAAAGAACTTGCTGAATTGAACTGAATTGAGAGTAGAATTTGTCTCTACTTTCCCCCTCCGGGTTTACTGACAGAGTTAATGCTTCTTCTAAATTCCTCTGAGATCATTCTTTCTAAAGGCAGTTCCCAGGAGGGAATCAATGATTCTGGTCCCTGTGGGGAATTGATGATTTCCTAAGGATTTCTAGGACTGGGAACTATCCATGCTTTATTGGCATTCTTCTGTGTACTATGCAAGACTTTGCTAAGAGAGCGGTCTCATCAAATGAGGCAAATGAAGCCTAAATTGAAGATAAGCAGATTACAAAAACAAAAACCCTCTCCTTACAATGGCTATACAATAGATGATAATTGTCCCTAGTATGAAATACCTGCTGACACTCCCCTCCATCTAAATATAGCAGCTTCTGTCTTTCCTAGCATGTGTCCTTATAGCTACCGCTTTGTGAGTTTCAGAACTGCATATTCACAAATTTTGCAATTTCTTTAAGATACACCAGAAACAAAACAAATCAAATGAGACGGATGCTTATTACTGAGTGATATTATAAGAGTTTCATGAGTTTAAGTGTCCAAAACTACTTAGCTCAGAGTCAGGCTTACAGGAAAGCACTTAATATCTAATTATACGTATTTATTAATCAGAAAGGATGCTAATCATTAACAAATGGCTGACCTGTACCAATGCACACCCATGATAATCAGTGCTGCCTAGTAAGAGTCTCAGGTCTTTGCTAGTTTATTCACATTTCATGGTTAGGAAGACAGGACTAGTTAACAATTTGATTTAAGTCTTTTATTGATGTAGTTAAGCTTAGCATCAGGAGATGAAAAAGGTCACTATTAATCTAGTTTATTTGTAATGCACATAGTGTCATTCTGGATAATTTAGGATCCTTTTGCTTTCACCATTACTCTCCCCATACTGCTTGATATAAAATCATCTGAAAATTTCAGGCCAAAACAGTTTAGGATGGAGTCCAACATATTAAAATAAAATCTGGCTTCAAGATCTTTCTCTTCCATGTCAGAGCTGTGTAATTCTTCCTTTTAGTTTATAAATGAAAAGAATAACAAGATCAACATCATAGAATTGTTTAAAGGGTATGTAAATACAATATTGGGGGTAAAGCATTTTGTAAATTTGATGAGGTGCTAAAGAACATATTATTCTTGTAAATGACATTTGTCAGAAAACTAGCATGTCTTTAGAAGACTTTGATAGTGATGGAGAAGAGGTTCCATTAAAAATAACTCCTACTGTTCTTTATTGAGTCTGGGTCAGATGTTCATTGGATCCAGAGTTTTGGGGTCTTTTTTAGGAGTGTGAACACCCAGCCAAATTCTGTCACTAATTGGTTGATAGCGCTGTGCTATGAAGTTTCACACTTTATAGCACTCTGGCAGGGTGAGCTCCCTGAATCTGATCAGAACCATTTAGTGAATGTACACACAAAAATGTAAATTGCTTCCAGTGTTTAAAAAAAATTCTCACATTTATTCAAACCTTTGAAGTGACTATTTCTAATAAAAGATGATTCCCTTGGGAATGCGTGAAGTTTGAAAGTTTAGTTTTGTTTGAATTATTTGTATGCAGAGATCCCTATGGGCGAAACAGAAAATAGCTATTTCCTTGCTTGTTATTAAAAGGGAAGAGAGTCTATTTTCCATAAATCAAAAAAAATTGATTATACATGAGAACATATTTTTTCAGGTTTGGTCAGCTCTGTAGCATCTTAACAGCTCGCTGCTGTTAATTAGCTAACCTGTGCAGCGCTACCTCTTTAAGCTTCTGGAGCCCAGGGTCTGCACATCCATGAGTTTATAAAACTCTTAAGGGTTTTGCTCCAGGATAAGTTACCAAGTGCTTTCTCCATAAATATTTATTGATGACAATGATAGAATCAATGATAGAACCTATTAAATGGCTACTATTAAGAACAAGAAGCCTGAAATTAAGACTAAGCATGTGATATTGAAAGGTAATATGAACCTAGGATTCTTTATGACAGTTACTTAAAAATGAATGTAAAATCTTCAAGAAAAGAAGAGGGTACCGGATTTGCTTCATGAGATCATCAATCTATGAGACTCAAATTCATTAGATAATTGCTTCTGCTGAGCTCGACACACAATCAAGTTCATTGACGAACAAGTAGATATTTTGAATTTACACACAATAATTTTTTGTTGAATTACTAATCAGATGTTCAATGTTTTCCATGTCTTATGCTTCTTCTCCATTCTTCAAAAAACATCCATATATAATCCAATCATGCAAGCCCCAACATTCTGTGCATAGTGTGTGTGTGAGCTGTGTGCATGTGCGTGTGTGGGGAGAACCAAGCAGATGACTTCCAGGATTTCTAGTGACAGGTCTCTTGGCAACCTGCAGGGATATGTGAGCATACATGCTACATTCTCCTATGTAGATTACTCTTGGAGATACAGATAGACTAATTGGCAGAGACAAGGTTATGAGACTACAGTTGAAAAGAAATTTTCAGCTTAGGGTAACAAGGTGAAAGGCAGTCTAGGCAAAAAGGAATGCCAGGAAACTTGGCCAAATATGAGATACATGGTAAAATAATTACCCTGTAACTTTAAAAATGATGATGACCTTTTTCAAGAGGTCAGTGTTACCTGAGACTGCTTCTCTAACTTCTGAGCCTTTGAGTCTCACCAGACAGTCTAACTCCAGTTATCAGTACGGGGATAGGAAGAGGTGAAGATGGCAAGTTACTAACGGGTCATTAGCTTTTCTCTGGGAAAAGAGGAATGATGTGTCTTTGAGTTTAAGTTACACCATATTGGACATTTGCTTTGTGGAACCACATGCCACTTATAGGACATCCAAAGTCACGCATGTACATCCGGTTAGATTCTGTACAGTTTCTACCTGCTGTTTACATCCTCCCCACTTTGAGTCTCACTAACCAACCTCTCTCCCGTTGGCACTGGAATATTCCGTGTGCCTCAGACATTCATCTTTTAGCACAGGACCTCACATGCATTCCTTCTTTTACTCTCCTCTTGGAAGCCATCTCCTGAATCCTGCATGCCAGTAGAAAGCAGGGCATCCTCTGAAGATCGGAAGAATAGCCTTGAGTCATTATAGTTTGTGTCTCCATTTTCCCCAATTGGGTAGAAGCTTTACTGATTTTTTTCTTCCTTATAAAGCACTTTGCCATCACCAAGTAAAATATGTCAAGGAAAAAACAACACAAAACAAAACACCACCACCACCAAAACAAAGCTAACAACAGTAACCAAACCTCCAAATAGTTGCATTGCTGTAACTGTTATGATGACAGCACTTTAAGAAAAAGCCACCTAAAACCTGATGACTATTTACCCTTTGAAGTTTCTATGCTTAGAAAGGACATTTTCTTTCAATGTTAATAATTAAAGTAAATTCCAAGTGCATAATACAGGCTCTTCAAATAAGCATATGCAGAGAGGGTTTTTAAAAACTTTTCTTGATGACTTAGATTTTTTTTTTCTCTTTCCCTTTTTAGTATTCTGTGAAGCACTCTAATCTTTGTACTACAAAACAGTTCTCTTTAAGATTCAGAAGTTGCCAACAGTTGGATAAGATGTAATAAAGTCTCTTGTAATAGAACCCTGCTGACACAGGCACTGATCTAAAGGAGTTTGAGAGAATTAATGTCTTCTGGCTGAAGGTTTACATTCTTCCCCCAAAGTCGAATTCAGTACCCGTGGCCCATTGCAGCTTGTTACTGTCTCTGACAGAAAGAGAAAATTCTAAGGCTCATTGTTCGGGGGTAAGGGAGCAAAGCTACAATCATACTAAGCATGTTTTCAGATATGCAAACAAAACAGCTCATCTTGTCCCTGCTGTTTTATCTGTTGATAAAATAGATCTTAAAACAGAAAAAGGAGGTGAAAGAAAGCTGTGAAGTGCAAATCCTAAGTCTTCTTCCTCAACCGGAGGGATCGATGGAAGTGGTATGAATAGTCATCTTGGTGCTGAGCTATCCGGTAAGACTCCAAGTTGGTTGGATTTGGGATGTCGAGTGGACTTGAGTTTTGTGGCCGTCTTATTTCTTGTCCTGAGAGTCTCCAGTTGGGCAGTGAAAGGGACAACCATCGAGTTTCTAAGGGTTTGTAAGAAATTGCACATTTTGAATTCGCTCCAACATATTTTCATTCAAATTAGGTCTTCCTTCTAATATTATTTATGTCAATTAATGGAAGTCTTTTCAAAGGTGTGAAATATGTGCATAGTGGAATACTGCTAAGCTATCAAAATAACTAAAATCCAATCATTTGCAGCAGTATGGATAAACCTAGTAGGATTTATGCTTAGTGATATTGTATGATTTCACTTATATTTGGTGGATAGAGAAACCAAGCAAACAATTGAACTAAAGCAGACAAAAAAGAGACTTTGAGTTTATAAACTCAAATTAGTGATTACAAGAAGGGAAGTGGAGAGGGGCAGGCAAACTGGGTAAAGGTGATCAAATATGGTGAAGGAAAATTTTCCTGTTGGTGGTAAGCTTAATACATTATATAGAGATGCTGATTTACAATGATGTGCAGCTTAAGCCTATATAATGTTATGATGCAATTTTCCTTCCTTCAACAAAATTAGGTTAAAAAGCCTTTTTCTCCAACAGCGCATATTTAAAACGTTTGCATTAGCCTTGAGGTGTCCGTCTTCTTCCTCTGTGGTCATTCATTAAGACCTATCAGACATTCCCCACAATTCCCTTCTCTTTCTAGTACCATCACTCTTGTCTCCTCCCTTGGGCTCTCATCCTAGAATAATTCAAACAGTTTTCTGACCTTTTTTTTCTCATTTTGAGTTCCTCTTCCTCTACTTCTTGATCCCGAAGACCACTAATAGCCTGCTAATTTCAGCTTTGTAAGTCAGTTCCCCCATTAAGGAGCATAATGTTTTCTTATAACTAACACCACTGACTTCTAGGTTTTTTTTTTTTGTGGTTGAACCCTTACAAAACAAATATTAATGCACGACCCACACTTTTTAAAAAAATAGAGCTGTTCTGTTTAGGGGATTTTGAGGAGTAAGTCTAGATTATTTCCAGCATGGTAACCTCCACTCTCTGCTGCCTTCTTAGCAGTCACTGCTTCTTGCTGAGCCCAGTCTCTCAAGGTGATACACATGACAGCAACTGCTCAGCAAGTGTTAGCAAAGTTTCCATGAAGGGACAGACAGAAAATATTTCACCCATACCAGCTCTTGCTCTGTTCCATGTCATTGCTGTTATTTTTATTATTTATTATTTACAACTGTTTAAAAGTATAAAGATCCATTCTTAGTTTCATGACTTGTCCCAAAATAGGCCACAGTTGGCGAGCCCTGCAGAAAATAGCCTTAAGCTTCTTACAGCACAAGGGGACACCCACACTCTGCCTCTGAATTCTAGTCGCTTTATTGATGAGAAACAGATGAGTGAGGCGTTTCATGAATATGTGTCTGGAACCAGTGCCTGTTCTCCATTTATTACTGATGTGACGCAGGGCGAATGATGTAGATTCTTTATGCCTCGGTGTTTTAATCTGTGAAAGGGAGCAAATAGTAGAGACCGCCTAGTAGTGTTGAGGGAATTAAATAAGAGAATGTACATGCAGTGCCCAGAGTAGTGTCTGGAAAATAAATATTTGATAACACTCAGCCATTAGGTCACATGACATGGGCCTTCCCCTGTCAAACGTTGTCTGCAATCACTTAGACCTTTTATCCAAGAGCCTTTGCTCACACTGCTTTTCTACTTTCTCACTTCACATCTTTTAGATTCTAGAACCTCCAAATAGGCAACCTCTACTTCAGTCACCTGGTTGGCAGTTAGAAGCATGGGACACAATGATGTCCCCAGACAGTTAGCCTTGCCTGGAGTTCCTTGGAGGTGGTTCTTGGCCTAATGTTATTGGGTCCAAGGGACCAGAATCAGAGGGCAGTAATGAGTCTTCTGTCTAGTAGAAAATTTGACTGAGAGCAAATGTAAAGAATTTGGAGAAATTCCTAGTGCCATCTGGAGAGAAGTTTCTGAAGCTGCTTTTTGTTGGTAGGGAACACCCGTGTCCTCCTGCTCATAGTTAAGAAGGGAGTGACTGAGAGGGAGCTACTGGAAGACTGAACCATGTTTTTTTCTTCTTATCTCAAAGCAGATGAGGAAAGTTCAAGAAGGCTACTCAGCCTGTCAAGAACTCTCTAGGGCTTAGGAAACATCAGGATGGGTACTTAATTTTTGCACAAGAAAAACTAAAGCTGAGAATGGTCACCTGGTACCAGAACAGAGGCTCTTAGGAGTGACCACCCCTGTCCCTATACAAAAGAAGATGTTCTCAGGGCCAGATATGCCCACAAGGGCACCTGGCTTCAGGGACTAAATGGATTTTGCTTGAAAATGGAAGACCCCCACAATGTGAGTGGGGGGTGGGTGGGGGGTGGTGATGGGGGTGGTGGTGGTGGTTGTTGGTTTCTGTAATAGAAGCCCTGTGGCTTCTAGGAGGATAAAACTTGCTCCTATAAAGGGAGAGGCAGTGAGAAGCCCCAGCAGGAGGCTTTTAAAGACAAAAGACAACAAATAAAATGCAACAAAAAGGCTAACAATTGGACATCTGCTACACAGAGGGTGCCTGTCTCTAGACTGCAAGTGTACCTTCCTTGAAAAATGGTGTTTTTTCTTTCTAGCTCCCTTTCATCCTGGGCAGCAAGCAGGGCAAGGAAGAGTGGGTGGGACGAGGGAGAAAAAGTGCCCATCTGCTTCCTCACCTCAGGCAGCGGCATAAAGGAACTCAGACTGGGACTTAAGGAGAATCCTGAAGTTGAATGAAGTTTGGCATTTTGACAATTACAGTGTACTGGAAGTTTTTGGACTCAATTACTGAAATGAGACTGCTTTTGTGATTAAAAGGAGCTTGGACAGCTTTAAGACTTTCCTGAAATTCTATCCCAGGGATTGAGAAGACTAATCCAGAGTGATTTAGTAGTGACTCTGGAAGAGAGAATAAATGTTCTCTTTTGATTGTACTTTATCAGCTGAAGTTCATTCACTAAAATAGTTGCACATGTGAGAAGGTTTTCTGAAGCAATATGGAACTTATTGCCACTAAAATAGAAATACAGCCCAAAACATGTGCATGTGTGTGCAAAAGAGAGTGAGGAGGAAGAAGTAGATATACGAGAGGAGAGAGAGAGAGAGAGAGAGAGAGAGAGAGAGAGAGAGAGAGAGAGAGAGAGAGAGAGAGAGAGAGAGAGGAGAGAGAGAGAGAGAGAGAGAGGGGGAGAGAGAGAGAGAGAGAGAGAGAGAGAGAGAGAGAGAGAGAGAGAGAGAGAGAGAGAGAGAGAGAGAGAGAAAGAGAGAAGATAGAGAGGGAAAGAGGGAGAGCAGGAAAGGGAGAAAGGGAAAGAGAGAGAGAAACAGAGAGACAGACAGATGGAGACAGGCACAGAGAGACTGGTGTGTAGACTTACAAAGGTCTTCACCATACTGAGCCTGAGCTGATTTTTTCACCTGCAAAATGGGTAAATTAATTTTTACCTCATGGAGTCTTGTACAGATTGAGCAAATGCTTGTAAAGTTATAGGCCTGGTTCACACTTACAGTAAATATACCTGTTAGGCAGTAAGTACTCAATAAACATGAGCTATTAGATTGATTATCTGCTTCTCAACCATTCCACCCATTTACCCTACCTCTCAGCGTGAGCACGTGTCCCCTCCTGTCACCCGGCTCCAACCAGCATCCAAGCTAATTTATCTCTTTCTTCTCTACAACTCTTAGAACATTTTGTATTAAATAAACATGTCAAATGAGTAATATAAAGATGAAGCAAGTGGAGATTCAGGTTTAAAGAGTTCATTTCTAAGTTAAAAATAGCACTAAACCAGAATGGCAGTTGCCGTTTTAAGCACAGACAAAGTGGGTTTCAGAGGGGTGAGACAATTCGAGTCCTGGTTAGATGGTGAGATGGTAACTTCAAGATTCCTGGAATGGTTTCGTTCATTCACTCAGAAGTAGTTGATGGCTGGTGTGTCTTTGTAATCTGCTAGTTACTGGTTATAACTGAACGGATCAGACAGACTGCTTTTTGGATCTTGAGGGCTTGTGCTCAAAGGGGCATGTTAGGACCCACAGATTGGGAGAACACCACTCGTGCATGTGGAGCCTAAGTTCATGGCAAATTTCACACATCTGGGTCATGAATGCCGTGATCTGCTAGGAGGAGGAAGGGAGAGGTCAAGGCACCAGTTACCAGTTACTGGAGGACTAGACACTAAGCAATGCATATGGGTCTATGGACTATAAAACAACCTTCGGTCAAGGTCATTCTAGCAGGAATGTCCAACTTTAACTGGTCTTCAAGGGAAGAAAATGCTTACCTCAAGCCAAAGCAAATCCTATGACCTCTTTTCTAGGAAGGAGTGTTTTCCCTCTCTCTCTCCTTATATCCTCTGAAAGACATTTTTCCTCCTTTCTGAAAGTGCTGACGGGTGACCAGTGAGGTGGCAGGGTTGGATGTCTCTGCTGTCACTATGTGAGGCATCTGTCTGTCAAGATGTCAGTCCTTGTGAGGACCATGTTGTTGACCCCAGTCCCCTGAGTGCACAACAGCCTTTTTGGAGTTGGTGGGTGGTGGAAAGGACTCGCCACCACAGTGGGTGGAACAGATGACCTCAATCACTTTAGCCATCCTTCCTCCTCTGGCAAATAACTCCCCTTCTCCTGTTTAACTCTATCCCTCAGTTTCAGAAATATTTGTGGCTCAAATCACATCAGTTTTCTCTGTTCCTTGACATCTGTCCTTTGATTTAAACAGTGTTTTCTCTCTCTTTTTCCTAAAGAAGAACATAGTTTTTAGGTCATGTTTTCAGATTTTTCGGTGACTCCAGGCTATTAACCATTCAGCATAATGCAAACCTTTCTTCTTGGTGCCAAGTCAACTTGATAGATAATCATTTTTCTGCTATATATGTGTGTTTTAGAGAAATGTGTTTTTATTGACTGTTCTCTAAGAATATAGTGTCAGGCAAGTTTTTGTTCAAAGGACGCGTAATCCCTCATAGATTGGCATCCACATTAGGAACCAAAAAGAGTAAGTGCTTTTAAAAAAGAACTGCACTGTAGCTATTGGAATCCTGAACTACTAGATTCAAAAATGGCCTGACACCCTTCCAGCTGGGAAGATGCCCTGTGGTGGTGGAGAACCTATGGGTCTAAGAGTCTAAGAGTCAGAGACCTAGGTTCTTACCCTGTCTTTTACGTTGTCTGGGTGACTTCCGTTTAGAGCACAAGAAATGACAAGTGCCATCATGGTACAAGGAAGATAATGAATTGAATTCCAAGTTTTCTTGCTGCAATGAAACTCTTGGACTACACTAAGCAATGCTCAGCAGCCTTCCTCTCTAAAATACAGGAGAATAGAATTGACAGTTTGAACAATTCAACTGATTCGTTGTAGTCTATTTCACTTTGTTCACTGTTTTCTTTTGTTTATTTATTCTCGAATCTCTTGATGTGCTTATTCATTCACTTACTCAATTATTCATTCATTTGTGCAACAAAGATACATAATTTGATAGCATTTGTTTTTTGATCAAATAATGGAAGCACCTATCAGCATGATGGTGTGAGAATAGAAACACAGGCAAATTTCCTGTCTTACTCCAAAAGCCCCTGTATGACTGAAGGACAAGTGTCTTGAGGACATTAAGGAAGCCCATCTCTATAAGATTTGGTCTAAGTATCCTTTAATTTTGAGTAGTAAAGGCTACCAAAGAGAAGACTGGGTAATTAACAAGAAAACTGAACTCAAGAAATTGACAGTAGTTTAGTTGTCCAGGTAAGTATCTGACAGGTAATACCCAAGATAAAACCAGTTAAGTCTCAGGCCAAAGCTTGAATAAAAGAATATTTGCTTCAACTGAGATTTGACAAAAGGAAAACAATTCTTCATGATCCTTTCAAAGGTAATAGACTTGAATTGAGGATCAGGCGATAAATTGTGAGAACAGAAGAGAGAAAAGGTGCTATTACCTTTCTTGCAACCTGGTGGAACTTGATGAATGCAGGAAAGGTCAGAAGGACCCAGATGGAAAAGTTCATTTGGGTCTGGGACATTTACCAGGGGGCTGCAAAGGAATAATGCCACTGCAAAGGCAATGCAAGGGCAGCAATAGCTCTGTTGGAATTTCTAGGCAGAAAATGACTCAATTCTTAGCACAGAACTGAAAACCTTGAGTAGCTAGAAGGAATACTATCTTTATTTGCCAGAAAGGAAGGAGCACGTTATAGCAAAAGACAACTTCAGATAAAAACACCTTTTCACTTTTCTGGACCTCAATTAAAGAAAATCCTCATCAATGAGCGAAAAGGGAATTGGAGTAAAATCACAATTGATAAGAGGTTCAAAGATCCTCACTGCCCTGCAGGCGAGGGACACACATTACAATAGGGAGTGGTGGCATCTATGTTGAATTGGAAGGTTGAGAGAGAGAGAGAGAGAGAGAGAGAGAGAGAGAGAGAGAGAGAGAGAGAGAGAGAGAGAGAGAGAGATTTTAGGAGCCAGTTCACTTTCAGCCCTGGGCCGCAGTGTACAACCTTTGCAACTATATTTATTTGTTTAACAAATATTGTTTTCCCTACTGTCTCAAATTTCCCATCATGAAGAAATCTATCAAATTCCTCTCAATGTAACAAGCTGTAGTTTGTCTCCACATTGAAAACAGTCCACTGATTAGTGAGATTTGATAGACTTCAAACAGGAAAGTCGTCCTGCAGCTCCAACACATTCCCTTCCCTTGCAAAGTGACCCAGAGGAAGAGTCCAGGTAACGAGGGGTCACTGCTGCCTGCTCTAAGCGGGCAACTTGCCGTCCCATGTCCTCAAGAGCCTGGTTTGAGCTGTCAGCCAGAAGTCTCAGCTGTGGCTCATGTTCCACAGTGGCTGCCTCACTCCTCACTGCCGGCTATTGCCTTATGAATGGAGTCCTCCCTCTTCCTCTTTCCTCCACCCTCCCTGGTTCTCCAGGGATAGCAGTTCAGTCTCCACTTTCAGTGCCCACCCCTTTCCAGAGTAACGTGTGTCTTTCCACCTCAGCCTTGTGCTTCTGGCTGGGAGCTCAGCAGCTGCACAGCCCACCTTCCCTCCCTGTCTAAGTGCAGTACATTTCCTGCAGGGAAGACACACCTTTGCTGCCAAGGCCACAATTCGGTACTCAGCCGAGGCCCGCAGCAAGATGCTCAACCCTCTAAAAGTCCCTTGGTTTTTTTCCTCTTTGCTGGGTGTTGCTCATGTACTCCAAATTAGGGGCCCAGGTTCCTTGGCCCCAGCTCTAAGAAGCCATCTGTCTTATTGCTGTTCCTCACACAGAGGCTGGATGACACAGGCAAGGAGGGGTTGGTTCCTCCTTGCAGACCTTTTGCGCTGAATTCTCTATATTTCTTAAAACAGCCAATGTTAGGTCGATGAGCTAGTTTCTTCCACCTAAGAATCCCAAAGGCCCAAGCTGCTTCTCAGTAAATAAATATTTTTCTCAGATTCTATTGGCAAACAGAAATGCCTCATTACTCACCTCTGGATATAAGAGACTCTTTTCTTTACTCTATCTAGCAGGGCCTCAGATCTTTCTTATCCTGGCTTGGATATCAGCCAGAACATCTCAGTTTTCCTCTTTCTTTCCATTTGAAAAGTTTAGAGACGAGAGGGGAAGGTTGACATTTTAACCTTCTCCTTACCTCCACGTTTTTCCTAAGTTTGGAGGTGAGGAGGCTGAGTGATTGAAGATACCCACTGGGCATCTTCATCTTCAGGAAGTCAGAACGGAGCTGGGGCAGAGTCTGGAGCAGGGTTATTGGTCCTCACCAGACTGGGGTAGGTTAAACAGAACACTGGACACTGTCTCTGGAGCCCCATGATATTATATATGAGGTCTCATTTGCATCTTTACATGCAAGAGCAGGGATTTTTTTTTTTTTTCTTTTCTTCAGCATGTTTCTATTTGGAGGATTTCTGGTTCTTACTGATGAATGACTCTTTGGAGAAACCACAGTATTTTATAGTTCAGGATGAGTTTTCTCTGGAGGTAGGATTAATGGTAGGGTAGGACCTGATTAGTTTTATGTTGTTCCTACAATCCTTGTTCCTTGAAAATGTTTCTTGTTGTCAGGATGTTACTGAGTACTTCTTGTCCTTCTTGTGAGTCCTACTCACCAGAGAGAAAGCACACATCTACAGATTTGTAACTAGCAGAGAGAATTTCAGGATTGACCTACACAGAAGCCCAAGGTCAGGACTCCACAGATAATTTTCTTCACCTGTAGAATGGGCATAATGTAGTGTGTCTCCATAAATCTGATGTTTGAGGAATACTCTTGGTAGCATTTTTCTGCACTGACCATGTTTGCCTGTGTATACACATGCGTGCGCACACACACACAAATCACAACCAGTGCAGAAACTAGTCATTTTGCATTGAAGAACTTGCTCACATATAACATCAAGGTATAGGGCTCTAACAAAGAAGAGGAGGGCAGGAACTTGTTGGCTGCAAAGCGACTGACTAGAGTCACAGGGCAGTTAGGGCTTGAATTCCTGGCACGGAACTCAAGTTCCAAATTGGGAACAACCCTGTCCTTCTTCTCTCTGAGCCACACTGCAGAAAAAGCTCTCCACCCTCCTGCTTAACTTGCTGGACCGATGAGAAAATGGAAACCCAAGATTCAGAAGGCTGACTTCCAAAGTAAAATCAGGAGAGCTAGAGTTTATCTTACTAACTGACAGTTCTGAGCTTTGATGAAATTTTAAGTTCCATCAAGTTAACTTATTAAATGAGCTTATACGTTATTCAATATGCAAGTACTTTAGAAACCACATTATTCAGCCACTTCCTTTCATAAATGAAAACATTGACCACTTTGTCTTTATGCCTCTAATCATCATCTTTCCTTACCAATTTCTGTCTTTGTGCTCCCTCTTTGCACCATTACCAGTGCTTCCCTTCCAGGTAAAAACCATATTAGAAACTCAAACTTAGCAAAGTTTTGGAGACTTGTGGTGTTTTTCTACTCAGAGATTTTAAACTCAAAAAGATCAGCAAGTAACGGAGATTTTTGTATTCGACAAAAGACATTTAATCTTTATGTGAAATTTTTATTTCAATCAGGAAAATATGCTAAAATAGGGAGTCTTCAGAGGTGTTCTTAAAATCACATTTTTAAAGTAAAAGGCTATTTGTTATGATCCAATTTAATAATATTAGTAATAGCAACTATTATAGCAATGAATAACACTTTTTGGATGCTTACAATGGCCTGGTATTGATTTAAGGCTTTAAATGTTAAACTCATTGAATAAATCATTAATGAAGAGATCCTTTGCGTTATGGATCTTAATTATCTCTATTTAAAGATGAGGAAACTACGACACATAGCTGGTAAGAGACATATATTGTGTACTGACTCTGTGCCAGGACCTGTATTGGTTTCAAGAGTGACTTAGGTGGAGTCTCTGTCCTCACGGAGCACATGGTCCAGTAGTGAGGAAGCAAGGCACGCCCTTGTACTCAACTGACCCCACCTCAGTCATGGAGGCGCCAGTGATGTTAAGATCAGAAGGCTGTCTCTGCAGGTGCTATTCAATAAAGAATGGACTCAAGGCTCACTGGTCAGATCCCAGGAGAGGGTGAGGGCAGCACTGTTGCCTGTTTATCTAGGAGAGTGTTGGGAAGAGGGGCAATTAACTAGGCCCTGTTCCACTTTTGCTTTTATCTGACCTTTGCCTCTGCTTTGACCCTCAGTTCTGTCCTAAATTTATAGAGGTTTCTCAAAAATTCCTTGTTTTCACTTAGGCTAACGCTGCCATTATGAAGAGATGAAGTGAATGAGGGTTGGGGAGTTTTTTGTCTCGAAATATTTATCCCCTTCTTTTCATTGTGGCAGTGTGAAAAGGTGTGCACGTTTGTGCATATATGTGTGTACATGAGTGTGTGCATGAGTGCTCATGTGAGTGTGCACATGTGTGCATGAGTGTGCGTGCAAGTGTGTGCGAGTGTGCACGTGTATGCGTGGGTGTGTGCGTGTGAATGTGTGCGTGGGTGTGTGGATGTGAGCATGTGTGTGCTTGTGCATGTGTGCACGTGTGCATGAGTGTGAACGTGAGTGTGTGCGCCTGTCAGTGTATGTGCATGGGTGTGTGTGTACCTTTAAAACAGGCTCCATCGCATTGTCAGCTTGTCGTGGGTTTTTCTCACAGGGGATTCCAGCTGCTCTTTCTCCTGTCTTTCTGAGAACTCTTTAGGGCTCTGTGATCCCAGGTACCTTGACTTCCCTTTCTGTGGCTATTGCTTTGGAGTTTTATACTGCTTCATTTTGCTGCCTTCTGGGAACTTTCCAGAAGTGCAGATCTTCTATTTACTATAATTTTGCATTTTGTTATTTATGCTAAGTAGCCTTTGGGTGTGTGTGAGCAGCTGCATATTAACATTTATTATGCCTGCAACCTAGTACATCAACATTTTTTAAGAGTGGCACAGGATTTTCTTTGCACCAATATCAGGCAGAGGCCAAAGGGAACAACACCCTGTGGCTGCAGACAATGTTTTTCTTTCCTGATCCAAGACAGGTATTGGGTTGCTGGAGCCATTCTACAGGGACACTTTACCAGCCTTGTATATTTCCTCAGGTCTTTAGCCACTCAAAAAGAATAATTTCCTCTTCTCAGTGCAGTATTTCTTCTATCCCTTTAAAATGGGCAACTTTGACAAAAACTTATATTAAAAACTGATCAGCAAGGCTGGATAGGGAGAGCAGCAATTCCTTCTGAGAGGAGGGTCAGCAAGTATTAAGAAAGTGTGATGAAGATTAGAAATGCTTAGGAGTTGTTTCTTTATTATCAGAGATACTTTGAGGTGAGATTAGTGGGAGAATCAATTAATCAAGAAGTATTTATGGACAACCGACTCTGTGATACACCCTATGCCTGTACAAAGTGCATAAACCATGTTTTTCATTTCAGAGAATTTGTAATCAAATTGAATAGAATAGTGCAAGATACATGCTCCACAAAAAAAAAACCACATGAGCTAAGGCAGTGCCTGCTAGATGTTTTATGGAAATGAGGAATAGTGGATGGAGCAAGGAAGCTTGAGCTGTGCCTGAAAGGATGGATTGGCTTTTTATGTGTGCAGGAGGAGAGGGAAGGCTTTCCAGATAAGACAAACTCTGTGTATGTATTTTTGCTTTCTCTCTTACTCCTTGGTTTCTCTTTAGTTGATAGGTTTGTGCATTGAACTTTCGCATATTAATTCATTTTCAGTGAGTGGTTTTGAGTTTTGTATTTTCCTGCACACATGCCCCACATATTCTAGATAAGGTGAGAATATCTTAAGTCAAAAACTGTATCATAGTGGAACTCTGGAAGAATCAACACAGAGTTTAGAGTATTCACAGTAGCTAGACAGTGAGGAGGAGAAATCTTTCAAGTAAAGTGCCGTAAAAGAGAAGCTTCACATTCTGTGAATAAGCAAACCTCACCCAAATCTCTGAGTGTCCTCTTAAATATGCATGCACAGACTTCACAGCTAAGCCTAAAGAAATGAACAGAGAAGTCAGCCACTTCCCACCAAAACACACTGAGCTTTTAGTACATGCCTAGCTCAGTTAGTTAGCTACTAAAGAAAATAAATTGAAATTCTTTGGACATATGTAACTAGACACAGAGTTTCTATAATGCATTAAACATACTATTTACAAGGTAATTTAAATATACTAGATATAGACCAAAATGATGACATAGGAGACTCCAGCTGTCCCTCCACAAAGCTCAACAATTGATAGCTGTTCAAAAAGTCTCTGGGAGAGCTCTGAAGTCTATTTAAGAAACTTCAGTAAAACTGCTAAATAAGCAACCTAAGACAACTGCATAAGAAGATAAAGAAAGGCTGTTTTAGTGGCGTAGTAGTCGGTTCTACTGCCTCTGGCCATCACAGTCCACATACATCCCAAGGACCCAGGTTTATGTTTGGGGGGCCCGGGAAGCAACCAAGATGAACAGCTAAGTAAAATAAGGTGCTTCTTCCTCTTCTTTCTCCCTGTCTACCTGTTTGCCTTAATTCCTGCGTACACTTTTCCAGAGAGAAAGAAAGAGAGAGAGAGAGAGAGAGAGAGAGACAGAGAGAGAGACAGAGAGAGAGACAGAGAGAGAGAGAGAGAGAACTTCATTTTGCCCTCACCATCCCATCGCATCCCCAAGCCAATATTAAGGGGCACCAAGCAGTAACTTCCCAGGTAGAAAGAATTTCCTTCACTAGGAAAGGAAGGAGTAACTGACCAGGTTCCCAGACTTTAAGGCCCTCATGAAGGTCCACTTTGGTTTTGCTCAAGCCAGACTGGCAAAGCTAAGATGTAGCTTTAAAACATGCTCCATCAAATTGTCAGTATAAAGACATTTAGAAACGAGGAAGAAAAGTAGGGAGTACCAGAAGCAACCAGGCAGTGAGAGTGATCACAGTTTTTATAGTGACCTTCTTTGCAGATAAATCCAGTAGATTTGATGACCAAAGAAACAAAAGCCAGCACAGCTGCTTGGGACTGCCTGCATATTTTACCAGCTTTTACCTTTTTAGGTCTTTCTTTTCACCAACACCCTTAGTCCCTCCCTGCTCTTTCCTCCTCCTCCCTCACCTCTTCTGTAGTTCAGGGACAACACAGGTCAGTCCTCTATAGGCACATTAGTGTAGGGCATCAGCTGCGATCCTCACTAAAGCATTAAGCACAGCTCTAGCTCCAATAATTTGTTTAATGGATGTACAATATAAAAAAAAAGTATATAGTGTGAAATCAACAACATAATAGGGGATAAAAGAGTAGAGTTTTTATACACTGTCATAGTTAAGTTGTTAGCATAAAATACACTATTATATTTACAAAAATATTTTATGCGAGCCTCAGGATACACACAAAGCAAAAATCTTCAGTAGATTAAAAAGCGATAAAGAGAAGGGAATCAAAGCATACTACTATGGAAAATAATCAGTTCACAAAGGAAGCAAGAGAGGAAGGAAGAAACAAAGGAACTACAAATCAGTTGAAAACCACTATTAAAAGGGTATTAGTAAGTTATTAGCTATCAATAATCATTCTAAGTGTAAATATAGATTAATTCTACAATCAAAGGCAGGGTAACTAATTGGGTAAGAAAAACCAAGATCCAATTATATGCTGCCTGAAAGAAACTCACATCAGCTTTTAAGGCACACATAGGAACAAAGTGAAGAAATGTGAAAAATACTTAATACAAATAAAAACCAAAAAAGAACTGGAGAAGCTATAGCAATAATAGACAAAATAGACTTTAAGCCAAAAATGATAACAAGATACAAAGAAGTCCAATACGTACTGATAAAGGGATTGTTTCATAAAGAAAACATAATAGTCATAAACATATGGTTTGGCCTTGGACCATATTTTAGACCAACTGTGCCTTAGAGTGCTATGCAGAGAATTTTATCCAAGACTAGTGTAATAAACAATTTTTTCAGGCACACGTGTGTCATTTTTCAGGATAGATCATATGACAGGTAATAAAGGAAGACTTGCAAATTTAAGAATATTGAAATTATGAAAAGTATCTTTTTCAACCACAGTGGTAGATTGGACTAGCCCAAACAAACTAGAAATCACTATTAGGAAGAAATCTAAGAGATTCATAAATATGTAGAAGTTAAACAATGCACTTCTGAATAATCAATGAGTCAAAGAATAAACCGAAAGGGAAATAAATAATATATATCTTAAAACAAACAAAAAAGAAAATACAACATACCATAATCTAAAGAATGCCACAAAAGCAGTCTAAGGGGGATGTTTAAAGGGTAAATGCCTACATTAAGACAAGAGAATGATTTCAGATGAAAAGTAATCTAACGGTTCACCTCAAAGAATTAGAAAGGGAACAATAAAATGCACCTAAAGTTATTAGAAAGTATTAACAAAGACTATAACGGAAGTAGATTGTAGACATGTCCTGGTGGAGCAGCAATTAGATCAATCATCTCTGAAGGAGCAAGCCACATACTCCTGGGTTTGAGTCCCAGGCCCAGGAAGGAGCAAACAGTGTGAACAACTAAATAAAAATAGACTTAAAATGCTTCTCCTACCTCTATCTTCCTGTCTGCAGACTTTTCTTCTTTCCTATCTTCACTTTTCCTTTTTTTAAAAAAGAAAGAAATTGGAGACCAAGAAAGCAATAAAAAGTATTAACAAATGTACGAATTTTTAAAAAAGGTATATAAAAGTTGCAAAATTTTAAATAAAGCAACCAAGAAAAAAGAGGAAATACTGAAATAATTAAACCAGAAGTGAAATAGAATATACAAATAATACCACAGAAATACAGACTCATAAGATTATTACAATTATATTTCATCAAATGAAATAACCTCAAATAAATTGATAAGCTCCTAAAAATGAAAACTATCAAAACTGAATCATAAAAAAAGGAAAATCTCAACAGATTAATAATGAGTAAGCATAATGAGTCAGGTTTTAAAACCATCCCCCCAAATGAAAGAATCAAATCAGGTAATTTCACTTATGAATTCTTTCAAATATTTTTAAAAAAAATTTAACACCAATCTTTTTCAAACTCTTTAAAAAAGTTGGAAAGAAGGAACATCCACAAAGTCATTTTACAGGGTCAGTATTACCTAGATTTCACAGGCAGATAAAAACACTACAAAGAAAGAGACAAAAGACCAATGTCCATGATGAAATCATACTGAAAATGACATCAAAACTTAATGCAACTCCAATAAAAATTCCGGTGAAAGTTTTCACAAAAAAAGAAAAAAAATTAAGATTTGTATGAAAGGAACCCAGAGCAAAAACAAGCCCAAGAAAGAACAAATCTTGAGGCACCACATTCCCTAATTTCAAACTATACTACAACACTGTATAAAACAGGATAGAAATGGCATGAAAATAGACACATTACCAAAGGAACAAAATTAAAGTCTCAAAAGTTAACCTGAAAGAAGCAGACTACGTCATACCAAAAAACTTCTGCTTTGCAAAAGAAATGATCAACAAAATGAAAAGATAAATTATCTGTAAATCATTTATCTGACAAGAAGTTAATAACCAAAGTATGTAAAGAATCCATATGAATCAATAACTAAAATCCAAAATAATCTAACTAAAATGGACAGAAGCACTGAACAGATTTTTTCCAAAAAAGACTTACCAGCAGGTAAGTGAAAAAGTGTTCATCATCACTAGCATCAGGGAAATGCACATAAAACTTACAATGAGATATTATCTCACATATGTTAGAATGGCTACATCAAAAAGATAAGCAGTGACAAGTATTGGCAAAGCTGTGTAGAAAAGGGAACACTAGTAGAGATGTTGATAAGACTATAAATTGGTAGAGGCACTATGTAAAGCCATATGGCACTTTCTCAAAATATTAAATGTTTTATATTTATTTTAAAATATTAAATAGTCTAAATAACTACAGTATGATCTAGCCATTCTCCTTCAGGCATGTATACAAAATAAATTAAATGATGATAGTGAAGGGATATCTATACTCCCATGTTTATTGTGCATTGTATTCACAATAACCAAGATATGGAAACAATATGAGTGTTCAATCAACATTGATTGGATAGGGATGTGGTATTTATATGCATTGGGGTATTTTTCAGCCATGATTAAAAGAAAATTCTGCCATTGGCAATAATCTGAATGAAAGTTTAAAGTATTTTGATTCTAAGTGAAATAAGTCAGAATGAAAAGGACTGAGTGATACATTACATGTGAAAACTAAAAGTATCAAATTTATAGAAATAGAGAAGAGAGTGGTAGATACTAGTCACTGAACAGCAAATGTTAGTCAAAGGGTACAAATTTATAGTCGATAGGTTAATAACTTATGGGCTTCTAATAAGCAATTTTGTGATTTCAGTTGTATATACATATATATGTATATATATATATCTTCTTAAAAGTTGTCAAGAATGCATATCTTAAATGTTTTCACCACAAAAAAAGAAAATGATAATTATATGACATGATAGGAATATAAATGATGCTATGGCAATAATCATTTTACAATATATTTATCAACTCAATATGTTGTTGAAACAGACTTACACAATATATTGTCAATTAAATACCAGTAAAGAAGGAAAAAAAATAAGAAAAAAAATGAACTATTCATAGGACAGCTACCCATATCAAGAGGAAAGGTAATCGAAAGCAACAAATCCAGATGTTGGAATTAGCAGGTCAAGATTTCGAAGCAGCTATTGTGACTATGTCCAATTATGTAAAAGAGCTAAGTTAGCAATGAGTGAACAGATAAGAAATTGCAATAGAGAAATTTAAATTATAAAATAGAATCAAATGGAAATTCTGAAATTAAAAATTAGAACAAAACATATTCACCCAATGAGTTCAACAGTAAAAGATAGGTGGACTAGTTATATACTAACAGATCACTAGGAAACATACAATTTGAAAAACAGAAAAAAAAAAAATTAAAGGGCAATAATAACCTGATACCTCAAAGACCATAGCAATTTTCACTTACACATGTAAGTGAAATCTCCGAGCAGAGAAGAAAATGAATATGGTAGAAAAACTATTTTATAAACAAAGGCTGAAAAATATTCAAGTTTGCTAAAAACATGAATTAAAGATTAAAGAAGCTCTGATAACTCCAAAGAGGGTACAAATCAAGAAAATCACATCCATACTCATCAAAACCAAACTATTAAAAATCAGAGGTGAAGAGAAAATTTTGAAAGCAATCAGAGAAAAATGACACAATCCAAAATGGGAACAATGATCAGATGGTGCCAAACTGCCATCAAAACCAGTGGAGGCCAGAAAACAGGGAAATGATTTCGTTAATGTGCTGAAGGCATAACCTGCTAACCCAGGATTATATATTCAGTAAAATCTTCTAAAATAAAGGAAAATAAAGATTATTGTCAGATAAATGAAAAAATTACAGAAACTTAACCACCAGCAGATCTGCATGAAAAGAAATACTAAATGGAGCTCTTCAGGCTAAAAGAAAATGTCATCAGCAGGAAACCTGAATTTTTAGGGAGAAATGAAAGGCACAGGAAATAGTAAATATATATGTAAATATCAAAGTTTGTTTTGATCTAAATTATGTATCAGTAAAACTTACAATATTGTAGAGTTTACAATACATGCAAATGCAACACATGACAAAGCAGAAAGGACCAGACAGTTGTAAATTCACACACATAGTTACAAAATTCTTGCATTTTATACATAAATGCATATCCTATGTATATATATACACATGTCATATTTATGTCACATCTAAAATGTTTTACATGTAATTTTAATATATAAATAAAACAAAGGTAATATTATGAAAAATTTAATGTCTTTAAATTTGATAGGTTGATTAAATAAATAAATGTTTTGAAAATATAATAGCCAATATCAATTCAAGATGAAATAGAAAAATACTAATAGCCCTAAACCTATGAAAACAATTAAAATTATTATTAGGGAAATTCAAATCAAAGACACAATGAGATATCATTTTACATCTATGAGAAAGGCTTATATCAAAGATAAGAAAAAGCAAACCTTGGTGAAGGCATGGAAAAAAGGGAACACCTGAGCATGATGGGAATATTAATCTGTTTAGTCATTATGGAATGCGTATGGAGAGTTCTTGGGGAAAAAAAAAACCAGAAAGGAAATAACATAGGATTCAGCACTAGTTATTTACTTGAAGAATACAAAAGATTAATTTTAAGAAATGTATGTATGTTCGTTAAAGTATTGTTTTAATAGCCAAGATGTGGAAACAACCTAACTACCCATTGATGCACAAGTGGATAAATAAGCATGGCATATATACATGGTTCAGTACTGCTGGGCTATAACAAATGATAACCTTGTGCCATTGATGACAACACCTGCAGGGTATTATGCTAAGTGAAATAAGTCAGAAAGAGAAAGATAAATACCATAAGGTTTCGCTTACATGTGAAAGATGAGTTTTAGTCTAGAAGACAAAATTAATGGTTACCAGCAGGGAAAGGGGAGGTGAGGGTGGGAAAATCAGATAAAAGGGGTCAATTATAAGGTAAAGGATAGCCTTGAAATTGCTAGCGGTGAACTTAGGATATGCAGAAGTTGATTTACAATGAGGCACACTATAAATATATATGTATAATGCAATGTAAATGTATAATGTAGTATTACTTCAATAAAATAAAAACCCTAACACAACAAAACAAAAGCTCTTAGATTGCATAACCAAAATAGTGATTAACAGAAAGAAAAAGGGAAAAGGAATGAGCTAATTGGGTAAGGGGGATCAGTTATTTGATGAAGGAGGGAAGCTAGAATTTTAGTGGCAATCATAATGCAGTATATACAATGTCTAATTATAATGCTTTATATCTAAAATGCTAATAATATTTTAAATCAAATAACTTCAAAATATGGATCTTTAAAATGTTAAAAATGCAAAAACAAAGCAATTCACTATATTTGCTACAATAAAAAACAGATATTTCACTGTTAATTTATCTCAAGATTTAAAGAAAAAAGGATCATGAATTCTTTCAGGAAACAAAAGGTAACTTTTGTTGAGTATTTATCAGAAATAATAAGAATTTCCTATGTAGCCTCATCTTATTCTCCAAATATTCTTATGATGAATATCATATTTTATCCTCATTTTGCACATGAGGACATAGGCTTTGAAAAAAGCTAAGCTGATTACCTCAGGTCACTTAAGTAAATGGAACAGCACAGACTTGACCTCAAGGAGTTGGACTGGAACTTGTATCCAACGGCTATGACACACTGTTTTTCTTGGTTGTTCACCATTATGATTCCCATAACATTTTGTCTGACACATAGTAGGTTTACATTATATTTTCTGCTCTTGAATGAACAATGGACACAGCTAAATCTTTAGATAGGACTTATTTACCCTCATGACTTAAAAGACAAGACAAAGGAGAATAACTCCCAATGAAAATCTGGATTCTTAAGACTCTTGTTTCTTGACATATTGAAGTAATGTCTAGATTCTTTTGTTCTTTGTATCTTAGACGCCTTTTGTCCTTCCATCTACTTATCCCCACCAGGGGAAGGCTCCTAGATTTCCAGGTTAACCTGATTCCCTGAGTGTGCTCACTCACCTGCTCACATCCCGGACGCTGCTCTTAAGAAACTTGTATCTAGTTGTTCAGGGTTTGCTATAAAGGGATTGTGATGTCATGTGTTAACAGTGAATGCCCTTGCCTTAAAAATATATCTTTATTATTTAAGGTAAAAAGCTGATAAATAGAGCTTTCTGCCAAGTTGTTGAATATCAGATTTGAAAAAATGACATTTATAAGAATGAGATATTTTTCAGGCTGTTACTTAAAATGTGTTTCTGGGAATTTCTTGCTCTTCCTGTGGCCCTTATAAATTGCAACTACAACTCATTTACTCTGTGTTTATGTTACAGCAATAGAGGTGCCAAGTGTCAGTGCAAGGGAAGAGCTCTGGAGAAAGCTGATGAGCTAAGCATGATGCCACTGGAAATGGAAAAAACATCGCTTTCCGACTGAAGGAAACATAAATCAATTTAGTTAGGTAAAAATAGAAAGGTGTTCATATCCCAAAACAGGCATTACTTGGGAGTGGTTTTAGTGCTTTTACTTTTTTTGGAGGAGGCTGTCAGAGGGAAAGCACTAAACTGTGCTTTTTATTTTTTTTTTAATTTATTGAGGAGGAGTAAGTTACGTATTATAAAGTTCACCCATTTAAAGTGTATAATTAATTGATTTTTGTAAGTTTACTAAGTTGTACAACTATCAATGTAATTCAGTTTTAGAAGTTTTATTACCCCAATAAGATGCACATTTATAGTTAATTCCCATTTTTAGCCCACCCTTCCCAGCCCCAGGAAACCATTAATCTACTTCCTATCTTTATAGATTCACCTATTCTGGAAATTTAATATAAATACAACAATATAGCATGTGATCCTTAGTGTCTAATTTTCTGTTTCAAGCTTAGCTTCATGTCTTTGAGATTCATCCATATTGTAGCATGTATTAGTATTTTATTCCTTTTTTATTTTTGAATGATACCTCATTTTATGGGTACATCAAATTTTATTTATCCATTTACCAATTGGTAGAATTCTTTTCTTTTTCCACATTGAGCTTTTCTGAATAATACCTTACAGCAGATATTAACTTGTTGTTTGGTTCCCCAGCTAGAAGTCCAGTGAAGATTTCTAAGGCCCCCAAATGACAAAGATCAGTTCTATTACACTGAAATATCAAACATAGCCAGGAAGAAACATTGACTGAATTACAGGATGAAACTGAATGAAAACAGGTAATCTTGCCTCACCTCGTCAAGTTTTGGGTTGCCATTAACTAAAATCTACTTCATCATCAAAGAATTAATTTGCCAATTCATTATTTCCAAGAAATTTAAACAATTATTTTATTGTGATAAGCTATAGATAGTATAAAATTGGCCATTTTGACAGTTTTGAGTGTAGACTTTTCTGTAACATTTATTGCCTTCATATTGCTATACAGTCATCACCAGCTCCATTGTCTACAGAAATTTTCACCTTACTGAATTTAACTGCCATACCCATTAGGTAATAATTCCCCATTCCCCTATCTTCCCAACCTCCTGACACTACCATTCTCCTTTTTGTCTCTGGGAATTTGGTCTTCAGTAAATTGAAACATATAATATTTGTCATCTTATGACCAGCTTATTTCACTAGCATGAGGAGTTCAAGTTTCATCTCTATTGTGCCACATATCAGATTAGCCTTCCTTTATGATTCATTTTAATGAAGACAATGTCTATATTTTGGAGCCAGAATGCTGGACTTGAAGCCTGTTCTGCTATTTACTTGCTGTGTGACCTGGAGCAATTTACTGGCTTTCAATGTCTTCTTTGTAAAATGGACATTATGACATTAATACCTTCTGAAGTTTGTTGGAGGATTGAACAAGTTGGCACCAGGGCCTTATGAGTAGTACCTGAAACACAAATATAATTAAAAATGAGTGTTAATATCATCGTCAGATCAGTGCAGGATAAAAATAAAATTTAAACATGAATTCTGCCTGCAGGTGGCTTAAAGATTGAGAAAGAAGATGCACAATATTTAGAACTAGTGACAGGGCACAGAAAGAAATAGTTCAGAAGCATGAGGGGTACCTAGGGAGGATAGTATGGTTCAGAGAAGGATCAATCAGTATCAGCTTCAGGAATGCAGACCCTCATTTCAAATCTAATTTTTAAGTTGGCCTGAAGGATGAAAAGCTAAGGAATTCTGAGCAAAGGGGAAAAAAACACCACGACAAGATCATTAAACCAGAAAGTGTATTAGTTCAGGATCCTGGCAGAAATTAGCCCACTCACACAAAATGAGTAAGAAACTTGAATGTTGTAAGCAGGGTTAAGTGAGTCCACCAAAGCTGTAATGCAGTAACTAGCAACAGCAGGGAGGGAGCTGTTACTACCCTGAGCCTGAAAGAGGCAGCAGTTAGGGAAACCAGAGAAAGGAGCAGTGGGGAGGGGGTTGCCTGGCAGGAGCTACAACTTTCTGTAGATGGATGGCATCACCAAAGGCAGCCTTGATCTAACATCCCTAGACTCTGCTGTCATGCATTTCTTATACACTCTGCAATCCTAGCAGGTGAAGTTCTCCTCTCTTTTGTGCAAGGGCTAAGACTTTCAGGACTAGACCTTATCCTTTTGTGTCTGGGGTCTAGCTTTTGTTACTGTCCTGGAGGCCATGCAGGGTGATGGTTGCAGGGAGCGCTTCCTCAGGAGACTCAGTGTTGCCTTGTAAAGGAATTCCTCCTATGAAAGGAAAGGCAGGTTCTATTGAAGATGATGGGAATGAAGGATAGTTACCTCTATTATTAAGGGATATTCAGAGGGATTTGCAAATTTAAATTTCTTTGATTTTTTTGATTATCTGCCTAAAAGTCCACCTATTGTGTCATGGAATTCTACTTTTTTTTCTTTCTTTCACCAGTGCCCTTACCTTCATGAATGTCTGGCAAATTTTGATGTTCGAGTCTCGCTATGATCTTGTTCAGTCAGACCTGTCCTGCATCTACAGAGATGAGGACTTCCTTCAAAGCTGTCAGGGAGCCTTTCTGATTTTCCACTCAACTACTAAGCTGGACACTGAAGAACTTCAATATGCCCCTTTCCCTGAGTATTTTCTCCCTGGCTTGTCATCTGACCTCACAGCTTTAAAATTGCTATTGTCGCTGTACTACATCTTCTTGATTTCTATCAATCCTGTGTAAACAGGGCTATTCATTTCAGTAATCTTAGTGCCACCACAAGTCAGTTCACCAGTGACCTGTACCCCTCTTTCAAGGATACCTGTGCATTCCTCAAGTCTATCCACTGAGCTACCCTGAAGGCTGGATTCTTAGAGCCACTCCTGGTACCCTGTATCAACAGGGTCCCAACAGAAAGCAGATGAATGCAAATTACTGCATCTGTGGAGTGGAATGAATTTAATAAAGGGTTTATCTATGAACGTGTGTCCAGACTTGAGGAAAAGCATCGAGTGATGTTTTACCATTCTGGGTTTTCCTAAACAGCAAGGAAATGGAATTGAAACTAGACTTTGAATAGAGAAATGCTTCCTGACAATACCTGTGACTTCTAGAAGAGAAACCTTATACTTTCTTCCAGTCCTCTGGTCTCTTGTTTGTTCTTTTGAATGACCAAATCCAGCAAGAAACTAGAAATCAATTAAGTCCCATGGGTCAGTTCCTGGTGCCAGAGCAGACGAGATAAAGTGGAGTGTATTTGGAAATACTACACATATATGCAAAGTGAGAATACTCAGCATAGCTTAAAAGTTCAGTTTGGTTAGCATGGAAAGTTAGTGAAGAGAGTAGAGAAGGATATGATTGGGAAAAAATTTAAACCAGTACACAAGAGTGTTTTAAATATCTGGAATATATCCCTCTACCCTGCTTTTAGTAGGTAATGGTATATTATAGAAGACTTTTGAACAAGGAAATGCCATAATCAGAGAATGTGTTTGATAGATTAATACAGCAACAATGACTTGATTAAGGAGAGCCATTGCTGGAAGCTATGGCAGTCACATGGCAACTTAGTGAAGGGCTAAGCAATGGCAGAGAGAACAGAGAATAGAAAGTAGATACAAAGGCAGAAATGACAATCATTGAAAATTGAATGGCTGTAAATGCAAATAAATGGAAAAGAGAGTCCAAGATGACTGATCCATTAAATAAAAAAAAATTAAAAAAAAAGAAGGGCTGGGAATTTTTCTGATCCGTGTAACACGCAGACTAAGCTGGCTGTTGGCATTCTCATTAGGAAGAAAACTGAAGTCTTCACTAGACAGGGTTGATGCAGTTGATGGAAGATTTCTACCAGCCTAACTTGATTTTCCCATCACATTATTAAGATATTAAACATGATTAATAATAGAGACTCCTATAATGTGAAAGAAATCACAGCTTAGAGGAAACATTCACACAATGATTTTAGTCCCTTGATAAGAAGATGACATCTTTTCTAGAACTGAATGAACATATTCAAACACGGTCTGTTAATATTTGACATGCCAGTTGAAATATTTGCAACCTATGCTCAGAATATGCAATGAATTATGTTCTAGACCTTTTTCTAGTTTAGGAGGGCCATATGTTCAGTAACATTTACTGGGTCCCTACCTAGGTCTTTTAGTTTTAAAAGTTAATGGGCCTTTGAGAGCAAAACTTCCTTTCATTTCCACATGGTTGATGGTGAAAAATAATAACAATAATAAAATGATAAAAAGTAGCTAACACTTATCAGCTATTTACTATATAATAAGCATTATGCTAAGGAAGTTTTTATTTAATCCTTACATATCCATCAGATATAGGTACTATTTCTAGCCCAAATTTGCACATAAATAATTAAAGGCACAGAGAGATTAATCATCCAAGGTTACATAGCTAGGAGGTGGTAGAGACTAAGAATCCAAGAGATGGCACCTTATCCTACCCTGAATGCAACTGGTCTTTCTCTGAGCTCAAAATAAGAAGCTAGAGAGAGTAGGTGTCTGGACTGCATGACATGACAAAAACTGTGAGCTTAGAAAGAGGGAGACAGTCACTTAGTGGAGAGATCTGGGGAAATTAATATTCTGCCTGAATTAAACTAGAAGCTAGAGGGAAAGGGAGCCAATCTACACAGGCCATACAGGTAACTTTCTGCACCACAAAGCATCTCTAGAAATCCTACGACTTCTTGAGACAGTGAGTTTCTGGAGAGGTGTGATATTTTGATTGCCTCACCTCAGAACTCCTTCCTTGCCTCTATCTCTATATAGTGGAGTCCCCAAAATGAAACTCAGAACTTCTGTAATTCTTCTCAAAGACTGCTATAAACCCATTAGGGTGCAACATAAAAATATACATCCTATGAGATGAATCTGTTTTCTTAAGTATTTGCTTTTACTCCATTCAACCCCTAGGTTCTGCAGGTTTTCTCCTTCCCTTCTTAGTCCCCCTCCTCTCACTTTCTTACTCTTTCATTCAATGCAGTATCATTTTCTTTTGGCCCCAAATCTTGGAGTCTCACTTCTGACAAGGCGCACACAAGTCAAAAGTCCATCTATTTCCATGTTCACTGCTTTTGATGTTATATTACATTTTCCTGTTCCTGTAGGGGGTGGCATTGATGTATGGACAGTTGATGCCTGGTATTTTCACTACACTAGAATGAAAGAATAAGTGTTTAACAATAGCTATAGCTACTCATTGTCCCCAAATATGTCTCAATCTCGATCAAGTAGTGTAGAATATAGTAGAATATGGAATGTAGAGTGAAAAGACATAAGTTTAAATCCTAACCCAACCACCTGCTAGATTTTGTTACATGGGATATATTATTTAAACTTTAGCAGATCCTACTTCTTCCTCAACTTAGTATTGTGAGACAATTCTCATTTGATCTCTTCTATTTCTGCACATCATGCAGAAATGTTGACTGCCTTTGTTCTGGACTCTTTCAAATGATGCCTGCATAGCGAGCATGCAGGAAAGAAGGAAGAGATCTTATTTTCCAGTATAAAAAAATATTGTCTTCCTCCTGAGTAAAGAGCAGATATGGCTAATGCACAGTAACAGACTTGGGTACCCTATAATTAGGGTTACTCTCCTATAATGGAGCATATCATATGTCGTCTGGTCCAGTTCACTAAGGGAATTGGATTCTTAGGGAACTGGGGATAAAATGTTAGTCTTCCTCTGATGATTACTATGAATAATTTTCCCTTTTCTCCAAGCCAGGAATTTTATATCTTCTGCCAGCATCCATGAGACTATGGCAATCTAACTTGTCAACTTGCAAATGAGGTAAATTATGTCCTATTTAACCTCTCAGTTCTTGACACCTGGTATCTGTGAAATATCACAAGAAATTACAGCTGAGCGAGCACTAGACCAGGAATCAGCAGAGCTAGCTATGATTTTTCCAGATGATGTGACCTTGGACAAGTCACATGAGCATTTGAAACTTTAGTTTAATTTTGTTTTGTTTGCTAGGAATGTGAGGATAATAAAGAGTGCCTTATCTTTCTCAGAACAACTCTGTGAGAATTAATGTAATAATACATATGCAAGTACTTTGAAGAGTGTGAAGATACTTCATTCTACTGAAGCATAGTAATCTTTCTAACATACTATTCAAAGGTGCATGCTTTGTATAATTTTGGGAAGGACCACAATAGTTGCATGGTGGGCATTAACAGTGTGGATACTTTTCAATATTGTATTTCTTTTGCCGCCTATTAAACTTAACAATAATGTGCAATTTAAAACTATGTCTATTTAAAACCCTGACATCATAATTTCAATAAATAGATAAAAGTGAACTACATAGGACACTTTGAAAATGGGGCAGAGGAGGTTCATATGGTTTTGTTGTTTATAGTTCCTAATGAGGAAGCTGCACAAATATGTATCAGACTAAAGAGTGAAATGCTACCATACTGGGCTGAGGTGGGGTACACACAGAAATTTAAAACTTGCGTGTTTTTGAGTGGGTATAAGCTGCATGGATGGAGTAAGTGGACAGGTATACACACTGAAAAATTAATTGAGATATTATGATGATCAAACCATATCTGTACTAACCTGATTAGTTTTTCAATGCCTAGATATGGCTGTGAACAAATCAACCAGATTAAAGGTCAGTTTCTATGTCCCCTCTAGTCAAGAAAGGAGTGCATAATTTCTTTCCTGTCCAGGAATGATGATAACACGAACTGTTGGTCCTTTATTTTTGTACTTGTTTATGCTTTCCATTACTTTCTGATTATTTCTTTGGCTTACAATTTGTTTCCACAAATAAACTAATTTCTTGATCACATATATTATGCCTTATACTTGGCTTACAGCTCCCAGAATGATTTGCACAATACTGTGAATATCAGACTCTGTGCTGTTCACTTAAAAAGAATTGTTTAAAAGAAAGACTTTTGGGAAAGCACTGAAGTTCTTCTTCAGCTCAGGTGGGAGAATGGCAGTGAGCTCTTGAGAAGGTGTTAGAGAGAGAAAAAAAGAGCCAGAATGATCACAGGAGTGTTGGCTCTGGCTGTAATCCAAGTTGAGTAATTGCATCCTGTCTACCAAAGGTCCCCTGCAGTTCCAATCAGATATGGTACTAGGCTTCATTTCTTTTCTAAAGTCTGTGCTCTGATAAATAGGAGTTGTGCCCAAGGCATGAATGTAAGTCCCAAAAGCTGAGCGGAGTGCCTGTGAGAGACCCTCAGCTCCCCCAGGCCCCATCCCCACAACTGAATGGCATGCCCACCTTACCTTAGCCCCTCCTTTCTTCTGGGAGGTGTCTTGCATCATCCCTTGGATAGAGGGAATAAAATCAAGGGCAAAAATTTTGGAAGAAACCCAATGTTGGTTAAACAATTCCTCTCCTTGCAAGAGAGGATAATATAATTATCTGATGAACTGTGAGCCACACAGAAAGATATTAGATTTTGGAAATCAGGACCTCCCACCAACTGACTTCTATTTAAATTATTTAGAGACTTCATCTCTTTCTGGTCACCATGCTGCTTTCAAAGAGATAGAAGCAAGGCGGTGGGGAGGTAGACTTATCCACCCCTTAACAATCCCCTGTTATACTCAGGCCCATTAAAAACCAGCTCCTCAATGATTTCCACTTCTTGGCCAATAATGAAGTCAAATTGACTCTGATTGTCATCAATAAGTAATAAGTCCAATGGTTCTCTGCATCTCCAGGCCATTTGGCAGATGGCACTATTGATTTACTCTTGTGCTTGCCATTCTGGAAGCTTCTCAAAGTGGTTTATATTGTGAAATCTAGTTATGAAAAGCTTGGCACTTCAGGCATTTGCCAGGTTTTGACGTTCCCTGTGTTACTTTTTCTTCCTGTGACTGTGGCAGAAGAAGAATAACCAAGTTACATTGTCAGAGTTCGTTTCTTCCCTTGACAGCAAGGTAAATAAAACAATAACAAAATAACTTATATGTGTTTATACAGCCAATGAGAAAACACACTGGTTAAGGTAAATGACATTGTAGGAACATATGAAACACCCAGTGACCCAATATCAAAAAGAAAGATTTATTTTGAAGGTTGAGAGGTATCCAAGGAACAGTATTCACCCAAAATTTGAAAGAAAATAAGCTTAAATATTTTGTTGAGTCCACAGTAAGATCAATGGCTCAGGTATTAGTGAAACAAAGCAAACCAGGTAAAGTTTGAAAATAAAACAACACTCTAGGAGTGACATATATATGTACATATATATGTATATATACATACATGTATGTATATGTGTATGCATGTATTTGTATATATATAGATAGATATAGATGTAAATATAGATATAGACATATGTGTTGATGAACTAAGGAAAAATCATCACCATGCATTTTATCAGCATCTGGGATAGGATGATGACATAGGATTCTATTTGATGTCTCATACATTAACTCAGTGTTAGAAAACGTTCAAGTGAGGTACTCAATAAAAGAACTAAAAGTGAAGACATACCGGACAAAAATATATCGTGTAAATGCAAAGAAGACACAGGACAAATCTTTGGTCTATATTACAAGCCCATTTTTCCTTTTCAAAGTTATTTTAGGAAATTAAAATTTGTGAGATGTCCACATATCCCAAAGAATGTTATGCAAGTTTCTCTTGCTTACAGCTTTTCTGATGAAAAGATATATGAGTCTGGGGTTAAATGGTTCCTTAACAATTAGGCTCTTTTATGTTTAAATGCTGAAAAAATATTGCCAGGGATAGAGTTCCTGAAAACACAGGTCTACGAATGGAATTTTCGTGCAGAGATACTATCTCTGGAGAGCAGGTTAAGTCCTGGAGTCTAAGCAATTTCTTATTGTCTTCAGAGTTCTTGCTTAACTTTGAACAGCTAGCATCTAATAAGGTCGTTGAGTTAAGTTTCAGTTCTACTGTCACAGGAGACCTACTCTCTGATCATGATTCTACACTGTGATTTCTTCTGATTCAGCCCACAATGTCTAGAAGGTTTACACTACATAGTATTCCTTGGTTTACTTTTCCCAAAGCGGAAACCTCACCTAACATAAGAGAATTCCCAGTCAAGCAAATGGAAGTACCTTCAGTAATGAGTGGGGCAAAGTTGGTTTAATCAGGATGACTGAAACCTTTAGTATATACACATAAAGAACAAGTGTGAGGAGCTTTCCCCATTGTCTTTGGGAAGGTAGGAAGCCCAGTATTGAATGAGTCAGTAAGTGGGTAGAAGTCGTATCTTTTAGAAAAGCAGCTGTGAATACCTCAAAATACAGATTTCACACAGAAAGATGAAATTTTACTTAAAGATTATCTCCTCCTTGCCTAATACCAGGTGCCATATTCTACCAAGATATACTTCTTTTGCACAATTTCATCGAACCCTTGATAAGGTAACTCTCTCAATTCTACAGTGGTTAAAAGAACTGCTTAAACTCCTGCAATGATCAAGGCACACATTCTCCTTCAAGGAGAAAAAGAGATGCGTGACTTGTAGACTTTGCTGTCAGATGACTGGGAGTGAGAGAAGACTTTGGGAAATTCATGAGTTATAAATATGGACACCTCCCTCTTCTGCTGCATTCTGCTACATGGTAACCCATTTTTGGGCTATGAACACGAAATCCCAGTCCAATTTTCCTGCATGGAAAGATGAAGTTGTTGGTAATGGAGAGAATGAAGGCATTGGAATTTTAGGTGTGATATCCTGGAAATAAAGAAATTCATTTGCTCTTGATGTCTTTTGGGATTTTTATCCCTGCATTTTCTTAGAATTCAGTACTATTGGTAAGGTGGGAGTGGGGAGGGGTTCATGTGTTTGTTTTTGTAATTGTAGTCTAATTTTTGTTTAAAATAGCATTTTATGTTTTCTGTAAATTGTCAGAATATTATTTAATCATTGTAAAATTCTCTTAAAAAGGCAAAATAAATCAACAAATAAAAAACAACCCTAACCTCACAATCTAGAAATAACTGTTACTAATATTTTGGAGTATTTTATTATTTGCAGTAATTTAGAGTATTAGTATTTTAAGTATTAATATTAATATCTGGATTATATACATATATGACACATAAATGGCCTCACACTATATAAACAGCTTGTATCTTACTTTAAAAAATGAACAATATAACAAGAACATTTTGTCAAATTATTCAAACTAATTAGACAGGTCATTTTTAAAGACTGAATAGGAGGTATTTTATTATAGGGCAGTAGCATACTTTATTTAGCTCTGGTAATTTTGAGAGTCAGAAAAAATGACTATTGCTGAGATAAAATATTTAGGGAGGATTCAGAGTATGTGAGAAGAATGGGAATTCAATTCAATAATATTCCACAACAACCCTTTAACTTTCTACCACGTGCTAGGTTATCTGGTGATTCTTGGACCACAAGGATAAGAAAATACGTATCTTGTTCTCAAAAGAGATTTCATAAATAATAGTAAACAGATGTTTAATTTGGTATAGCAGTCTGTAGCTATAGTAACTTCTCCCACATGCCATTCATTTTCTCTTCACTAAAGCTAAGAGGTAGGTGGGGTTTATAAAGCCCATTTTACAGTGAGGGTACAGAGTTTAATGACACATAGAAGGTTACCAAGCAACTCAGCGACAGACTGTCTTTTGTTGTAGTCCAAACGTTTCATACGCCTTGCTGTGGACTTGGCTCTTCCCATCAGGATTCTTTGTCCCTATTTCTACCTTTTATGTGTCTTTCATCTTTTGTTATTTTTGGCTTAATGGTTGATGCAAGGAGGAATAGCTAATTTCCTACTTCCTTTGGTCTTTCTCTACCACTATCCTCCCATGTCCTCAGGTTGTGGCTTTTTCCAAGAATTAACAGTACACAAACTCTGTAACCATAGCCTATACTGGCTGAAGGGAAATGAGGCTGAGGGAAGGAAAATATTTAAGGAAAGCAGGGAAGGAGAGAAGGGAGATGGGACAATGCGAGGAAAAAAAGAGAGAGAGAGAGAACGTGGAAACCTAGGAAGCCAAGTGGGAAAAATAAAAACATTGTGGAAGAGGAAGAAGGGAGGGGGTGAATGGAGGAGAAGGTGGCTGAAGAAGAGAGATAATGAGAAAGAGAAGGAGGGGTCCCTTAAGCCACCTCAGCATTCTGAGCCTTGAGTTATATTGTTGTTATATTTTAATGGGCTTTGGCTCTTTTTCTCTTTCTCTCTCTCTCTGCATTAGTGGTACCATTCAGCGGGAAAGAAAAAAGGTAGGAAAATGGTAATAGTCAATTTAGAGGGGAAAAAAAAAAGAAACCACACACACACAGGGAGAAAAATCACCAGATGCCAGCACAAAGATGCATTCACCTTTTCACACAGGTCCCTCTGCCAGCTGGTACAGAGCTGACACAGCTCTCCTCAGAAAGCAGGCATTAAACAGCAAGAGAGTTGCTGATGGGGGAGGGGATGGAAATGGAGGAGTCAGAGGGCAGGGCAGGGCAGGTGCAAGGCTATATGAGGGAGCAGAGGGCTCCAACTGCAGACCATCCAGCATACCTGTGATCTCTACTCAAGACACAGATGTGGAATACGTTAGAGTTGGTGGAAGGGGAGCTGAAGAGAACATCCATACATGCCCAAGGTGTATTTTCTGTTGAGTTCTTGGTGACTGTCACTGATGTTCCCCTTCCTCATTGACGGTTATTATCATTGTCATCTCCATCTTGTCTCCACTGTTAGAGACTTTCATTGCCACCTGAGCAGTGCTGTTTATCCCTCCAGATGCCACATATCCAAGTGGGCTTTGTGCCTGATGGTAAAGTTTTAATCTTTAGAAATAAATAGGAAGTGGGGTAAACTTCCTAGTTTTATATTGGTATATTGGGATCTTATTATAATTTATAAACATACAATGTTACCGATACCATTAGCTACATATATTACTTATATATGCATAATTATGATAATTGACGTTTCTGAGCTTTTAGAACATCCCAGGAATTCTCCTAAGCAAGCTACAAACATTATTGTATTTAATTTTTATAATTATCCTGTGATAGATACCAGAGGTAGGTACCATTGTTATCATTTCATAAAGTAATAGAGTTCTGAAAATGATAACTTGACTCAGAGGTTAAACAATATTGGAAGCCATTAGACAGTTTTGAGCAGAATAGTATCATGATCTAATATATTTTTAAAGTGTCACTTTGGCTGTACAGAGGTATACTGTATAACACAGGGACAGAAAGCTCTGTTTAGGGGATGAGAAATAACAGTAGTTTGGACCAAGGTGGGAGCAGTATCCTTGATGAGATGTGTTCACATTTTCAATGGTTTGGTGGTCAATAAACAAAAGTTCTGCTGGATTGACTGTGGGGTTTGAGAGAAGGAAAGAAGTAGATGAAGTCATAGTTTTGACTTAAGCTAATAAAAGGTGAGTTACCTGAAATGGGAACAGTTATTGGAGGCACTGGCTTTGAGGAAGATCAGGATGTCATTTGAACATAGTAACTTTCAGGATGCCTATGAGATACCAAAGATTTGGAGTTAAAAGTAGATGTCAGGGATAGCTATAAAAATTTGGGATTCAGTAACCTGAGCATGACATTTAAAGCAGTTATACTAGGTGAGATACCAGGGGAAACTCAAATGTTTAAAGATCAGGAATCCTATGAGGAACCAAAAAAGAAAACCAAGAAGCATCCGTTAATAAGATTAAAAGAAAACAAAAAATGCTCTTTTGAGTCCTAGAAGTCAAGTGAAGAGAATGCATCATGGAAGAAAAGTAATCAATTCTATCCATGTGCTAATAGATCAAATGAAATAAAGACCCAGAGATTAGAAGTTAAACTTAACCACATCTCAATTACCATGACAAGAGCAGTTTTTACTGGAGATGGGCAGAGAGTATGAAAGTCAGGTTGGAAAATGTTTTAGAAATAGAATAAAAGAAATTGGAGAAAGTGAATATTGACAGTATTTCCAGGGAATTTTGCTTCAAAGAAGTAGACAAAAAGGGTCATTAAGTTGAAGAAGATGTGGGAGAATTTAAAGAGTCTTTTTTTTGCATGAAGATTACTGCATGCTGGATATTAATGGGAAGTTCCAATAGTAGAGAATCAGGAATAATTCAGCAAAGAGAAGAGAATATCACGGTGATTGTCTTGAGCCGGAAGAAATAGTAAGATCTGGTGCTCAGTGTTCGGGGCTGATTTTGACTAGTAGTGAGCTTTTTTTCAACAATGCTGAACAGAGGGCAGAACAAAAGCTCAGATGTAAGTAGATACAGTTTTATGGTAGTTCACTCTCAGAGAAATAACAAGTAAATTCATTAGCTAAGAGTAGGGAGTTACTGAGAATTTGAAAACAGAAGGTATAAAGTGTTAACTTATTCTTGTTGATTTTTAATTTTCTACATTTAACTCTAATTATTTTCTGGGAGGAAAAATGTCATAGAAAATAAGTATGAAGATCCTTCTCTTTTGAGACAGATGCAGTTTGATTTTTTTTTCTCCAATGTTAAGCATATGTAGTTGACATATTGTGTTGCCTTCCATTGCATATTACTGGCTTCTTATAGGACCCAAGTGTGAGGTCTATGGATTTGATTGCACCCCAGGAAATCCCCTTCCCCCCACCCTCATGTCCCAAAGCTACTGCTGCAAAGTGCACCTATGGTAAAGGGCCTTCAGGGTCGAGATATGAGAATTGTGTAACATTTTCTTGGACTTTCAGGTCTTCTAGGTTTGGGAGTGAATTGGGCATTTCAGATTTGAAATTCCTGTGGTTTTCACAATGGCGACTATGAAGCACAGCTTAAACAAAGATTTAAAAGGCTGTAGGGAGACGTGAAAACTGAGAACACAAATGCATTGAAAGGAGACACTGCATTGAGAAGCTGTTATTTCATTTTAAAAGTGCCACTTATTTTAATTGAGGGGCAATAGGATAATAATACTTTGCAGTAATGGTGCACCTTTGTATGGGACCCTTGGATACCTCCCCATGCATGATGTAATGTGGTCCTACATCTCCAAGGGAAAGAACCAGGTAAAGATACCTTATATTTGCAATACAAATGGCAGTGGGTCATAGACTAATCATGCGTCTCTTCAAGGAATATTCTGATAACTGTTCCTTTGGAATTCAGGAGGAACTGTTCAAATAGGAGTGACCATGCAGAGACTCTCCAGATAACAGAGGTCAGAAGCAGTCAGGAGAACAGTCAGCTATACATTTAAATGTATCCCTAAGTAAATAGGTTAAAAGGTAAGCTTATCCCCAGATAAATATCTGACAAATAAGGAAGTGTCAAAGATCAGGGCAAGCAAAAATTCTGAAAGCTACATGGAAGAAGGAACTCAAACCAAGAATGCAATAGAGAAAAATGATTGTGGGGTTTTAAGTAATGCAAGAGACCTTTAAATGATGAGGTTAGGTCTAGTTTATTTTCTTTTCAGATCTATGAAGTCTGTTTCTAAAGCCAAATTTTTCTCCAACAAATGTCTCTTTGTATATGTTTCGAGGCAGAAGCCAACTGGGATTAGGTAGACAAATTAATAAAGGCAACTGAATGCATATGTTCAGGGAGGATTTGAGGATAAGGAATTCAGTCGGTAGATCCTAAAGGTCATTTGAGCCCAGCATTGAGAAGCAGATCTCTTCTCTGATGAAGTGAATTCAGGACTACATCAATGGCAAAATGATTTCCTATCTGAATCATCCCAGACTAGTGTTCTTCAAATATTAATCTGCATATGGATCACCTGGAAATCTTGTTAAAATACAGATTCTGATTCAGTGAGTTTGGAGTGGACCACAAAGATGACAGTTGCTGTGATTTAAAGATTACTCTGAGTGGGAAGGGAGGAGGCAAGTTCCTGGTCTCCATTTTCAAGTTAACTGCATTTATTCTCCTGTACCAATTGTTTGGTTCTGTATTCTCTTCCCTCTAGCAGAATCCATTTGCGTAGTGTATTTTTAGCCCAGAAGGTCTCCTTGATGTAGCACAATGTTTCTCTATTAGAGGAATGATGATGGCTTGGAGCAATCACTTCCTCTGAAGTAGATCTGCCACCATTTCCTGACTGCCATCTACTGGTTGCATGACCTTGCATGACCTTGGGCAACCTCAGGTTCCTCATGTATGAGAATGAGATGATCCATTTACATTACAGGGTGGGCGTGATCATGTTAGATAATGGATGTGACACTACTTTACAAAGCAAAAACATGTTCTATAAAGAGCATAAGTACTCTTATCATCCTGTCATTTATGCCCAGTATCCAAAGTCTAAATCCCTTCTTGAGTGAAAGCACTTGATAAATTTGTAATGTGTGATACAGAGGTTACCATAATGCTCTGCATGCTGCATATTTCCTCATTTGATTCATTCCTGCTTTCAGAGATGAGGGGCTGATCCTTTCTATTCTCATCTCTGCTGTTTATGATCTTTTTTGTGGTGGCCAAGGTCCAAGTCCATCAGAACCCAGTTTCCACATTCAGGTGAGAGTTATGATTATGGTGAATTATAATTATCCCACAAGCTACCATTTTGAGTCTTAAGAGTAAGTAGATATTTTATGTAAAAATATGTACTTCTCTAATTATCTCAATATTCTCATTTCCCAGATGCAGTGCTAGGGGTCCGAGAGAGTTTAACCATTTCAGCTTCACAGAGCTGATCAACACTGCTACAGAATTTCAATTTCTTAGTAGTTCTGACCTCAGGCAAAAAGCAATTAGTTATTATACCAACAAAATGGGTTTATTTAGAAGCAATAACAAAAGGCAGTTAGGTAAGAGTCTCATGGAAATATTCCTGTGTAATTCCTTTTAATTCATGGTCAGCCTGTGTGTATCTCCCCCTATCCTTTGGAGGGGCTGCTAGTCTAGATGCAGCCTCCCTTCCACTGAGGTAGGGAAGCAACCCCACTTTCTTTCAGGGATGCAAGACATAGTGGGTCCTGTAGTTTGCTGATTGTGCATGCATGAGAACTGTCTTCTAGTCTCCCGAGCTCATTTAAATAGACTTCTGTATATTGATTTTCACAGTATGTCTGATTTCAAAGCTCCCCTCAGCTTCATCATGACAGTTATTGTCCCTCCCTCTTGTTTAAGGATTTTCACAGTGAAATCTGGTGATGAGTCATAACCTCAAACCTTGGTTCTGATGACCATGTGGGAAGGCAATTGAATAATTGGGGTAACGGTGGGCAAGGTGTGTGATGACCTAGCCCATATTTGAAGTCTCTTGCCTCCACGTGACAAGGCCTGGGTTTGCGAATAAGCGAGCAGTTCAGCTTCTTCCTAGGGAGAAGTTATCAGTGACAGAAGGAGAGCAATGACTTTACTACAGGGACTGAGTCCATCTGTCACTTGCAAAGTAAATGAGAACTCCTATCAGGTAAGCGAGAGGTGACCTCCGTTCATGTACTGAATAGAAAGAGACTGGAGAACAGCCTAAGACAAAGAGTTTAGGAAAATACATGTAAATTGTATTCCCACTGGAAGGCCAGGGCGGTCAGTACTACTCTGGGCATTTATCTTTCCAGCAGTGGTTTCCATCTTGTCATGATATCTGTATTTGTTAGTCACATTGCATTTGTCTTATTCTTGGAGGGTTACTTTGTGCAATGTATTTTATGCACAATAATTCTCAGAGGTGTTATTTCTATGATTGATCGCCCTTTGGTATTTATCTTACTCTCACAGTTTTACCTTTCTTCAACTATTGTCTAACATTTTAGAGTTCTACTTCATGTATGGCCCAAATATGTCTTCGTTTCATATTTATTTCAGCATTTGTCTTGTTTTCCCAACGTGTTTCATTCTCAGAATTTATCTTTCTTATTTTGAAAATATGTCTCAGAATATGATCATTTAGTTTTCCCTACTTGGTCTTTATTTAAGATTTTACATCTTTTCTGTGTTTTGCTCTGACTCTGGAAGCGTGGACATTCGGCAGGGGTGTCCTCTTGGGTAGGAAGAGCCCGGCAGTTTCCAGCAGATATGGATTTGGTGAGAGCTGCTTCATATTTCCAGACACCTCAATTTTTCAGTCCGTACAAATGGAGGATATTAAAAGCCCAAGAGATAAACTGTGATCTCTACTTTGTCTCCAAATAGCTTTGAGAGTTGGCAAGAATGAATATTTAGTTTGAAGAACGTAAAAGGGACATTCTTATGGAGGATATAGTCCGTTTTTCATTTTTCTTATCAGCATTAGAAGGAAGGCAGGTCTACTTCAGTCTTGTTTCTATAATTTTCTTTTTGACAGATCTAGACTGTTTTGGGTTCCTCAGCAGTGACTATAGCTATAACATCAGCGTTTTCATAGCTTCTAATGAATATGCAAATGTATGTGCCAGAATATCACCTTTTTATCAAACATGATGATAATACCAATTATGGACATTACCATTTGAATAGCTACACTTACAGCTTACCAGGCATATTCATAGGCCGCCTGTCCTGATGCTCACAGTAATCATGTGAGCTCGGATTATTATCTAATTTACTAGGGGGAAACTGAGACTCAAAGGGATCAAATGACAACTAGTAAGTGGCAGAGCCAGAAGCTGAAGCAATTTTTTTCATTTCTAGTTTTGCACTCTCCCTGCCCTCCTGCCTCTCAAATCATGTTACATTCACATTTATGTTGATTTGTGGTGTTGGATGTAATTTTTAAAATTACTTTGCATTTTTATTTGACTTTCTTTTGTGAATTTCTTTGTTTGGTTTCACTTAACTTAGACCCCTTTTTTAAATTTATTTATTGGTTGCAAGATAGACCTTCTCCCTTTATCCTAGCAACTTTCCTTAATGGACATGACTGTCAAAGATGCTGCCCTGGTGTGCCCTGGTGGAGTAGCAGTTAGGTTTGCTTCCTTTGGCTGAGTGCAGTCCCCAAGGATCTGGGGTCGTATCCGGAAGTCAGACAAAACCAGGATGGAAAACTAAACTTCAAAAAAATTATTGAAATTTCTTCCTCTTCTCTCTTCCTGCCTGCTTGTCTACTGGCCTTCATTTTTGCCTACACCTTTTCTTTAAAAAAAAAAAAAAAAAAGATGCTGGAATGGATGGGTTTTGAGTGTTACTACATTCTTTCATTTATTTCCACTCTGTTTTCACATTCCCCACTCAAGGAAATACTTCATCTTTTCCTGATCACCTAGGGTTTTCTCTGAGAGCTGACTGCTAAACAAGTTTATGAAAGGAAGAATTTCAATAGAACATCTCATCCTAAAGCAGATTCCTTTCCCCCATCCCACCGCTTCCACCCCATAGTGACTTCATAGAGATGATAACTGCCCAGATCTGGCCTCCCTTTTGCTCTATGCCTTTAAAACTTCTCTGAACTGGGACTTGAACTTTCATCGGCTACTCTAGGAGAGATCCTGCTGATGTTGAATAAATATCAAACTGCCGCCCTGATGTCTCCGAGCCCGTGAAAGGGCCTACATGCTGTGATCAGACCATTCAGTATTGGTATGTTTTTAGCACTTGACCGTACTCCTGGGATGGGTGCTGGGGGTATTCTCTCATGCTTCTGACAGGGGCGGTGATGTTTAAACTTAGCGCATCCACCTAAATCTTTTGTTATTTCAGGGTAGACCCTGGCTGTGAATATGTTGGGGCTGCTTTTTCCTAGCCAGGCCACAGCCAAACTCCCATTCACCAGGGCTCTTAGCACCCACCCTCCTGGCACAGCTCCACCTCCACCATCCTGACGGACTTTGGAGCAAGTTTCAGTGGAGCCCTTCTGTGCCCTTCCCTTCTCCATTCCTCTCCTGTGCTGCTGGACTGCTCTTCTTTTCCTTGTCATTGTTTCTTTTTTCTAAGAAAGGAGGAGAGGCAGAAGAAACTGTATTTCAAATGAATAAAAACATACCCACATTTAATATACTTTTGCTTACACCTAAGAAGACTTTCTTCTCTGAATTTATCTTCCAAAGATATTGCTTTGCTCTCTTGCTCCAGGAGTCGGTGCCATATATCCCTACTAATATCATCCATCATCTTCATCTACTCACTATCTATCTCCCAATCTAATTCAGAATTGTCCCCTAGGTTCACAGAACTCTCCACAGAAACACTCTTCCTCACATTTATCTTTAGGCAGAAATGCTTCTAAGCCTCAAATCCCTTCTTTCTCTTCTCCCTTATTTCCCTTTTGTTTATTTTTTTTCTTCAATTCCAACTATACCCTTAGTATTTCCTAGCTTTATGTATTAAAAATAGTGATGGATGCAAAAATTTTTTGTAAACTGCTGATTGCTATATATATCTACATATATATAATGACAAAATCAATATGTCAATACATTGATTATATATATACTGATACTAATATATCTCAGTATATTAGTATACTGATTATATATTATTACATATTATTTTATATATTATTATGTTCAAGCAACTTTGATGTGATAGCATTTACTCCTTTTAACAGCTCAATTGTATGGGCAAATATTACTAAGGAAAGACTCAGAAGACACCACATGCCCCAGTCAACTGGATAAGGTAAGTAATCATTAATCTCCTTAGATTGCAGATCACAGCTACATTATCATTAAGACTTTGCAGGCCTGTTGTCTAAAAGTGTTAGACTGACCGCATTTATCACCCAAGTACTTCATCTCTTGATCCACACATTTGACTTTGTCACTCTTCCCATCAAGGAGTGGGGCTGATTTTCCAGTCTCTTGAAAATAAACTAGCGTGTGGCTTGTTTTGGCCAACGGAAAGTGATGGTGTGCTAATTCTAAATGCATTCCCTCTTGTGCTTCTGTGCCTGCACCATAATAATCAGCATGTACTAGCCTGAGAACAAGACTGGATGAGCCTGTGGGCATCTGACACCCATACATATGAGAGAGCCCAGTGGAACTGAGACCCAAAGAACGACTCAACTGTCCAGTTATGTGTAGTGGTCAGGGTTCTATACAGAGCTGCAATTATCTACCTATCTATCAATCTATCTAGACATCTCTCTACCTAGCTAGCTAGCTATGTATCTATCATCTACATACCTATCTACCTACCTACCTATGTCTCTATTTCTCTGTCTCTACTACTTTCTCTATGAGAGAGAGGAGGAGAGATTTTAAGTGGTCATAGCAGCTGGAAAATCTGAAACCTGTAGGCATACATGAAGATTGGAAATTCAGGTAAAAGCTGATATTATAGGTGAAAGTCTCAAATGTGAAGAGTGGGCCAACAGATAGGAAACTCAAGAAGGGCTTCTGTAACGTAGTCTTGAGGCAAAACTCTGTTTTCTGAAGACTCCGGTCTTTGGTCTTAAAACCTACAACAGATTGGATGAGAACCACTCCTTATGAAGGCAATGCCGTAGTGATTTAATTTATCTGCAAAATCAATCGTTTATGTCTTTTTATTTAAAGTCAATTTATTATAAATCTCATTGATGTGTATAAGATATCTTCACAGCAACATCTGAACTAGCGTTTGACCAAGGAAATGGGCATCATAGCCTAGTCGAGTTGACACAAAATTTAATTATGTGCTTGTAAGCAATGATAAAATGGGTTATATATTTATTTATATGCTATATAGCACTGCTGTGACAAAAGGTAGCTGACATTGTAAGTAAAAAATATTTCCTTGCTTTTTATGAGCTCATCTGATTCTCATTAGAAGACTCCACCATCAACAAGGTGGAGAACAGAGTTTAGTGTCAGCCAGTTCCCTTGACCTATATATTTTATCCTGTAAAATGCAGATATGGTGGAAAGAATCAATAGTTGTTTATTTTACTTTCTGGCAGAGGGGCCTGTCTGTATTTAGTAGGGATGTCACTGTGCATTTACAGGACAATATACAAAGTAGGAATAGCTGAACTGGATTGGTCTGTCTTCTCTTTCATTGCCTGTCTGAGACTGAGAGCAAGGAGATTTTTTCTAGCCAGTAACTTTTTGATCTTCAGAATCTCATGCTTCCATTTTTTCTTTCTTTTTCCTTTTACCACAATTAGCCTCTATAAAAGGTTGTGCTAACAGTCACTTACTCCTTTGTAAAAACTGCTGTTTTTTTTCCTTCATTCCAGGAAATATTTGCATTTTAAAACCTTATCCCTAATGTTGGAGTAAAAGATTTTGTTCTTTACAAATATTTCTCAAGTTATACGGATAGGTGATGAAAATCATTTTATCGAGACAAGGTGCAAAAAGCTTTTCCTTGATCCACTGGAATCAGTGGATTTATGTATACAATATCCGTGTACCCATGTATTCTGTGTATAATCTAGGAAGAACAACTACCAATTAACAATCCAAAATTGTGGTACAATACAATATCCTCGCCTGTAATTTATGATCTGACCACCAGCTCCACTTTGGGGGATTGCTGGATTGCATTTCTATAAGAATGATCAAAATCGGCTTCTTTATGAAAATGTATCTCTTTTTCCCCAGCAGAATAGATCACTTCCGAATTATTGAGTGATGTGCTTTTCATTTTTTATTTCATTGTAGTAACATTGCATTATAACATTATGTACCATTCAGAGTCCACTTCTGTCTTTCATATAATTGACCCCTTTACCCAATTTTTCCACCATTCTCCCCTTTCCCTTGTAGTAACTATCAATTTGGTATTATAGACTAAAAGTCAATTGATTTGATTTCAGTTAATTTGTTTCTTTGGTTTCTCTCTATAACATATATGAGTGAAATTATATGGTGTCTGTTTTTCTCTGTTTAACTTATTTCACTTAACTTAATTCTCTCTAGTTCTGTCCACGTTGTTTCATATGGCAAGATTTCATCTTTTTTATAGTTGAGTGGTATTGTATTGTGTTTATATGCATATATATGTATGTATGCATTTATATATGTATGTATATTTATCCATTCATCTGTAAGTGGTCATTTAGGTTGTTTTTATATATCTCTTCAAATTACTGTTTGTGTTTTTTGGTAAATATCCAGATTCTATTAAGAACTGATTATTTTGTCTTGATTTTTAGTCAGCTTGCATCAGGCCTGGTCTTCCAGTGGCTATGTGGACTCTTCGATTTCCTTTCCTACTCATATATTTGAAGAATATCCTGTATTATATGCTGATAGTGGGATTGGCCTCAGAGTACAGTTATAATAGAACCTTGAAGTTAAGTCATGGTCTTATACATAAAGAATTATAATGCATTGTGATGAGGATTATGGTAGATATTAGGTTAAGTTTTATCACTCTGTTATAGTACTTCATATCTATATTGGGGTTTGTTAGAGGAAAGAATTTACTATTGTAAATCTTTTTATTTCATTCTAATCAGAAAGTCTAGTGAATTAGAAAGAGAAAACAAGCACACAGTAGAGGTTAATTATGTTGGGGGTGGGGTAGTTTGCTTCTCCTCCCCTTTGAAATTCTCTCCATGAATAATTACTCTGTTGAGTTCTACTGGCCATGGGGCTGGTCATGTGATCCAGCTAGATCAATCAGAATATGTATCTGGAATCTTCTTTTGAAATGAATCCAAAGAAATTGACTATCTCATATCCTGACAGTAAAGATGAGAATAAATGAGTTCTGGAACTGTCAGTGGTTCACCTCATGGACAAGCTTTGTATGAAAAATGGAAGATGATATTCACAAAGAAACGTGATGAAGATGAAAGCCCAGTGAGCATCAGCTCCCAAAGAGGCTCTAGCTGTTGTCTTATAAAGGGTCAATGCTTTTTCATTCAGTTCAAGCTTTTTTTCATTTGAGTTCCTTGGGAAAGAAAATAATTTGGCTCATGAAAGCTCTGACCCATTCAGTTTTCCTCCCAATTTGCTAATACCTCACCTTCCATTTGTCTCCCTCACATCTCAAGTGCCAGAGGACATGAGCTCTCCTTTATGGAATATTTAATAGGGATGAGTATTTTATATTCCCTTATTGCTGATTGTAGTGGTGTCAGAGCTTCGATAAGGGGTCTGTTATAGGATCCATGTTAGAATACCATTTGGTTCTTAAACTGTTTACAGAATTTGAGCACAATAATCCATATGATATGTAAATTTTGAAAGACTTAGTCTTTAAAACCTTGGAGACAAGACCTTGAGAATAAAGAAGCAGACATATCAATATATCTCATTAGCCCATCACAGAGAAGAGAGACCATAGGACATCCTCAATTGACACTGAGAAGAAGAAGGCGAAAGAGGAGTTTAGAGCTTAAAAAAGAAGCTAACCAAAAAGTATATTTAAATAATAGAATAACAGCACAGCAAATAAATTTCTGTAATTTCATTTCTACCCCTTCTTCAGAGCCACGGAGAAATCTACAAGAACTTAGATATTCTAATTTGAACATTAGATGCCATGCATTCTTAATTTATGATAGCATAAGTGAAGTTTTATTATCATTATCTCCACCCTCACAAAATTATTGACTTCTTACTGTCAGTTCTATTTCAGATGTGGTCATGTATAAGACTTGATTTTTGCTCCTGCGTTTCTTCCCAGAGCATTGAAAAGACCAGACAAGATAAAAGAATTTGAAAGGCAGGTTAATGTAAGTAGTAAAGAGAGCTTTGTTGCAAAGCTGTTAAAAAGAGTGATCCATGGAGGCTAATAGAGATGAAACTTGGAGAGTTGGGTTTTGCTAGGCAGAAAACAAGGAAAATGGCCTTTCGGCTTGGGACACAAAGCTTGCACATGCATGGAATGGAGCTGTCCATGGTATGAGTGGGGAGTAATGAGAAGACTTGGGTAGAGCCAAGAGTAGTGTTTGGATAATGGGTTAATGAGAAATTATGTTGGTGAAGCTGGTTTGGGTCAATTGCTATGTCAGGCTGAGTCATTAGGGTTTATCATGTAAGACAAATAGCTTTTATCATATGTACTAACTCTGGCTGGCTCTAGGGAGGTAAACCCAGCAGGGCATGAGTCCTTACCTCATTAGGCTTACAGACTGGTGGTATAGAAGAGAAAGATAATTAAGAAAACAACATAATTAGCTAATATATACTTTAAATGATAATGTATTTATTAATCCACAATTGCTTGAGTAATTATTGTGTGCCAGGCAGAGTGATACTGTGAGCACTCCAGTCAGCGCTCCCTGTCCAGCAAGCACTGCAGTCACTCAGGGGAGTGTCAGCACAGAAGAATGTGCAAACCAAACCTTGTAGCACCTGCTTATAACTGAACTGAAAAATTCAGAAGTATTATTTGAATGTTTATTATACCTACTGCACGATGTTTGAAAACTTTTCTTGTTAATATCAGTTGTGAAGCTGCTTCTGATTTCCTTCTTTTTCGCTATCCTTTCTATAATACCAGGACCCAGTGTGTGTTATTTTATTTATTAAATTTTTCTCTGGCCACTTCCAAATCACCATTACTCAAAAATTTTTTTAAGTTAAATAAAAATAAAACAAACCGAGTCCTTTTCAAGCCCTTCTTCTCTTTCCCTTTAATTCTGTCTGTATAATACATTTGCTTAACTGATTTTTACTTTATAGATAGCAACAAGATCATTCTTAGGTCTGCCAATATTGGAATAATTGTGCTCTTAATCAATGGAGCCAAATGTAAGGTCTCAATACTTCAATATAATCAGTATCCTGTGTGATCACTTAGCATCATTAAGTCTCTGGTTCCACTTCTGGAGCCAAAGTCCCAGCTGCACAGGAGTTTTGTGGTAGAATGATCCTGGGCTTTGAAGGTGTCTACCTCTGGGTTTAAATCCTGCCTCTGCTCTACATCAAGAACCTGCCCTCTTCTGGGTGGGGCTCTGGGAGCCAGGGCTGGGCAAGGGAGTTGGGTTCATGTTTCTTGGCTACCATCGTGGAAAGCAAAAGGAATGGAAGGGTCATCATGAATGAGAGTGGACTTTGAATCAAAGGTGAAGACAGAAGTGGTAAATCTCTAGGAGGTCAGCAGGTGCAAATGAGTCCCAGTGAAGATCATAGCAGGTGTCTGCAAGCCAGCACAAGGAGGCTCAGGGGTTAAGGAGGAAGAGTTACCAGGAGAGATGATTTGATTGTTCTGAACACGAAGAGATAATTTCATTTAACTCATTCATTCATTTAAAGGAAAGAAACAAGCAGGAATGAAGGTGAGAGAGCAGGCAGGCAGGCATGCAGAGAGAAAAGGAAGAAACGTTTATCTTATTTAGTTGTTCATCTTGTCTGTCTTTCTCATTCCTCTTCCCACCCAGGTACTTGGGATATATGTGGCTTGTGTCTGCTGGAAGTGGTAAAATTAACCACTAAGCCACCAGGCATGCCAAGATAACCTTTTAAAGGATTGCTGTGACCTCATTCAGGTTGGTGTAGGGGTATCTTTATGAATTCTATGTGATCACAAGCAGGACTCCAGTCTCTCTGTTCCTTTGAATGTGTAAAACAAGTTTATGTTATCTGCTTTTCAGTATTTAATAAAGTTACCTAGCACATAGTAGGACTTAAGAAATACAATAAACTTAGGCAATTCTGCACTTGCACTTTTTTTTTTTTTTTTTTTTTTTTGCACTTTTGAGAGGCTTCCTGCACACACAGCGGCTTGAGATGAAAATCCTAAGAGAAACTCAGAACTTCACACTGGCCTGAATCTGCTCATTGCTCTCACTGATATGCTTCAACTAGTTGGGCACAGAGTCCCGCTCCAAGCCTTGCCTATCCTTCCAGGATGTTTCTTTAATATTTCTTTCTTAAACTTTTCATCCTCATTAAATTATGCTCTGTTTTTTGGCAAAGCCCTGTTCCTGGGGGAATTCCTAAAAAGTCCCATGTTGAGTTAAAATGGAAAATTTCTTCTGCAAATACTATAGTTGCAGGTCTTGTTTGGATTGGAGACCTGGAGTCCGCACAGCCTTCCCTAGCCCAGGATGCTTCGGTTTGATAACCAAAAATTATCCTTTCACTGAAAAATACTGGGGAGGTTGGACTATAGCTAGTAGGTGCTTTTACATTTGCTTGACTTCTTGGATAGAAGCTGCTCATTATAAATCCATTTCTCATTCTGCATTTGAAGGCAAGAAGGGGAGATCATGCCTCTCAAACCAAAGCCTCTCCTTTCTTTTGAGGTATTTGAGCCAGAGCTGAGAAAAAGGGCTGTCTCTTAAAGGGACAGATCCATTAGGATAACAAAATCACATGCTTTCAAGCAAGCCTTTCCTACTATCTGTCTCTTTGGCTTTTCCTCTTTTTTTCCCTAGTAACCATGATTAAACCATTGCATTGGCTAAGCTTATCTTTAGTTATTTATTGTGTTTTTGTAACACCCACACATCTTGTGGCAAGTCGACATTACCAATGAATTGTTACTAAAACAATGCTTTACTGGGTCATAAAGCCAGTGGCAATTTATACAACTGCTAAAAATTGTGAGAAAACTTGAAAGTAGCTATCTTTATAGTGCATTGGAGCACTGCTGGGTTAGAAGTTGGATCTTTATGTGCTGGGACTCCTCTTTCTTCAACTATTTAGTTCCTTGCTGCAGAGAGACCCCGGTGTCTGCTCATTACCTCTTGTCCCTTTGGAGACTCCAGCAGAATATTCCTGGAGCCATAAATATAGCATGTGGGTTGACAACAGAGTTGAATTTATTCATTCAAATATTTATTCATTCATTCTGCAAAAAGTTTCTCTAACAATGGCATTTGCCTGACTTGGTATTGAGGATACTACAAGGAATAAGCACCTCTTAGTCTAATAGAAAATTGAAACTGAATTTCAATATGTGTGAAATAGGGAGACGATCAAAATGTCCCTGGAAAGCACAGAATACAGCACGATATTCTGGAATGGAGCTGTAGACTGGAATGGAGCTGTAGACAGGAGTAAGAAATGTTTTCATAGAGACTATATTGGAATTGTGTTTAAGGGGTTACAATATTGTGATTTAAGAAATATGTATATATACATATATGTATATGTATACATGCACAGGTATGTGTATGTATTTGGTCTTAATTTATTGGGTCTTAATCTAGAGTTCCTGAATCCTTTGGAATTTCCTAAGTGTGGAGCGTGATAAAGATGCCTCATGTCATGTTAATGAGGGGAATTTTAGTGGAGCCCAGAGGATGGGGTTGGTTGCCTGGAGAACCAAACTTGTGATGAGAGGTTTGGAACTCCCAGTCCCACCCCAGAACCCCAGGGAAGAGAGAGGTTTGGAGGTTGAGTTTAGTTTCCAAAGTCAAATAATTTAATCAGTCCTGCCTTTGTGAATAAAATTCCATTTAAAAAGAAGAAGAAGGACTCCTTGGTAAGCAGATGGAAATCTGGGGAAACTGCCACTCAGAGAGGACATGAAAGCTTTATACCCTTTCTCCATACTGTCTACCCAGAGATAGCATCAGATAGTATCTGTTCCATATAATTGCTCCTAAATTAGTCTTTGTAATAAATTGGTGATCTAGCAAGCAAACAGATTTCTTGAGTTCTGCAACTAGTCAAAGCTGCGGAGGGTTACTGGGAACCTTTGACTTACAGTCAGTCAGAAACACAGGGAAGCTCAGGTAACAAAGTGGGCTTGTGACTGTCACCTGAATTCTAAGAAAGAGGTTGTGGGAACCACTAATCTTTACCAGTTGGTCAGAGCACAGGTCAAAAACAGCCTGGTGCTTGAAGTGGAGGGAGATCTTGGAAGACTGAAAACTTCACCTGTGGATACAGAGTGTGAGAACTTAACTGAATTAAGTATGAATTCGTGGATACCTTCTGGTGTCCAAGAATTGCTTGTTGATGCTGAAGAAACTGAATCCAGGAACCCGAAACACGGATGAAGAGGAGTTTGGGTCATAGCTCGGAGGTGATGAGTGACTGAGATAGCTAAGAGCTAGGACCAGGTGTCCAGACCTGGATGGAAAAGGGCAGAGAATTCCAAACTCCTAAATTTTTCAGTGTCCATTTCCTAAGGAAAAGGGCATTCTATATTTATCAAAATCAGGAAATCTAACATTGATCCAGACTATTATGTAATGCAGCTCCAATTTAAAAACTTTCAATTGTTTCTCTAATGTTCTGTAGCCATTTCCCCCCTGGTCCAGGATCCAATCCAAAACCAAGCACTGCCTGTGGTGATTCTGTCTCTTGGGTCTCCTGTAATCGGAAGTAATTGCTCAGCTGTTTTTGTCTTTCTTGACCTTGACAATTTTGAGTAGTACAAACAAGTTATTTTGTAGAATTCCCCTCAATTAGAGATTGTCTGATGTTGCCTCATAATTAGATTCAGGTTATGTGTTTTTGGTAGGAGTACCAGAGAGGTGATATCGTGTCTCAGACCATGTTCTGAATAAGTAAAATCTAATGACTGCAGACCTAAACGCCCTTGCTGGTGCCAATATCTCTCCCAACGATGCCTTCCTGTTGGAGATGTGTGTTCTAGCACTGGGGCGATGTGCTGGATCTTGGATTCATTTGGAACCTTTGAACAATAGATAATGTTCATTAAACCAGTTCTTTCCACTTCGGGCTGACCTCGGCATTTTCCCTTATGACTCTGTGTACCCTTTCTCAGGTAACTCTCTGACTTCTTTTCATGGATTTACTGTGCTGTCCTCATCATCCAGGATGTCATTAGGATGGGAAACATGGAAGACTGACTCTATGCTCGGTGGACTCAACTACTGCAAGTGCCCCCTTTGACTGCACTCCTCTTGTCTATAATTCTTTATTCCTGCTGTTCTCTCTGTATAGAATGCCCTTCTCTTACAGGAGCACTGTCCCCAAGTCGCCAACAAATAATTCACATTCACACACCTGTTATCATTTGAGCAGCTCTGTACAGACGAGAAGATCACAAAGTCCAGTGCTGAGGAAGTCTACAGTATCAGGTAAATCTGAACAACCAGAGGCCACACTGGGGAAATGTAAGAGATTAAAAACAAAAACCTCTGATGTCTGACCAATTGACTCCAAAACATATCCCTGTCTATGGCAACTGAAAAGAGATTTAAGCTCTTCGAGCTTTTCTTCAGAAGTAGAATGTATCTACTCTGCCTATCTTACAGGGTTGTTGTGAGGAATCAATGGGATCATGCAACCCCTTATATACTGACTGATTCAATAAAATCCTTGGGATGGGAATTGCAGAAACTAGTTCAATGCTAATTAGGGAACTTGAATTCATTTCCTCTGCCTGGGAACAGGACCGTTCTCAGACACTGGGGTAGGGTTGAATTTGTAGACGGGGGCAAAGTGGGCCTAGCTTCACTGACCAGGGCTACTCAGGGCCTGGTAAGTATACCAGTCCTCATGAAACTATCAGTGCCTCAGAGGTATGGTGCTCAGAACTGGACAGTGCATGTTCCAAGATATGAGTGCCTGGATTGTTTGCCGCCAGAATCAGTGTTTGGGGGCCAGAAATTCAGGGACAACAGAAACAATATTTCAACAGGATTTTTATGAGAATCACTGATAACTGTGTCAGTCTGTTGTGAGAGTAAACTTCCTGCAGTGCCTAAAGAGAAGAGCAAAAGGAAAACAATTCTTATCAAAGCTTGAATTCCTTTGTCGCAGGCATTTTCTCTGCAACGCACCCAAAGGCATTTTGTAAAATAGCAGCAGCTTCTGAAAGGAAGACGTGTTAATAGGATACAGTTTGTATGTCATCAGCTCATTCTCAGAATGGGTTTAGCATCAAGACAGACATCAAAATGGAAAGTAGAGATGAATTCACTCACATGTTGGCACTTGATGGGGAAAAGGAGAAAATCAAATGTTTGAGTGGCCTGGATACTACAAAATGTTCTTGATGTGAACATTTTTAGCTCCATTTAGCTCTCTCAAACTAATGGGGGTTATAAAATCCTTCTGCAAGAATGACACCATTAATGGATGGATAGTGTTCTGCTCCGCCTTGGAGTTTAAAAGTGTATCAATTAGCAAATATTTACTGAGTGTCTGCTACATGCCAGCACTATGAGAGACATGAACAGGAACTGAATATTCCTGAGAAAGTGAATTCCTCTGGGAAAGTTGGTAACAACAGTAGCAGCTTTCCCTTCTGGAATATTGGATTAAGTTCTACGTTATTTGATAAGTTATTGGATTCTGTCTAAGGTAGATAGCCCTAGTCTTCATTTTGTAAGTGAGAAAATTGAAGCACAAATAGACAAAACAATGTGCCGACTGTCACATAGCAAAGATCTGAGCTGCTGATCTCCTTTTTCACTATTTAGTGATACATTGGAAGGGAGGGTGTTACATGCATTAAAATAGGAAGTCAAAAGATTTAAAAGGGTATGATAAAGGTAAACAAAATAAATGATATTCTTTCAGTTAGGAGTCATCCAATTTAACAGATGGAGAAACGATGACAAATACACTCTATACAAGAATCTATTCTTGAAAGAAGGGAATGCAGGTGTCTTCATGTCCAACACTGCCTTATTCAGATTAACCCTTGGCACCACCAGGGTTCATTTGCAGAATGTACTGTGTACTCTCTGGACATCTGTGTCCTGCACAGATGGTACCTGAGTATTCAGGTACTCCACAGCTACAGCTTGGAGGAGGCCAATGTCATCACTCATTCTAGGTGACCCACCTCCTACCAGGGTTCTTCGAGGTGCTGGAAGCACAGCAGGTAAACAATACCAGAGAAAGACAGTTTGCATCACTGTAATGTGGTTGGAAAGCCTTTAAGGATGGGAAACAGACGGCTGGGAGATGGATGTGTGCCGTCCGCCCCCGCGCAGAGAGAAATGGCCACCCCACTGTCGCTCCCTCCTCTCTGCTCCCTGATAAGTGTAGCTTAGCTGTTTGGGGTGGCAGTGAATGAATGTGTCTGGGCTGATTCTGTGAGAGGCATGGCTCTGAGATGGAACTTTTCTGTCCAGAAGGGATGAGAGAGGCATGTCAAGGAGTTGTGGCGGAGACATAATGCTGGCCAATGAATTTATCACTGAGCATCTTGTTCTCAATCCCTTGAAGAAGAGAAGAAAAAATATCTAAACACCAGGCAGAGAGTTAATCTGTGTCCAGAGCATTTTGAAATAATAAAATCAGAGTAGGCTCACTGGATACCATCCATTTCCATTTCACGCTCTCAGAGTTTGAAGACAGACCGATGAGTCTGGCTGGCAGTCCTTTCTCTGGCTAGTTATCTAACTTAGTTTTTCCTACTGGAATGGTGGGAAGATGTCTGAGGGATCTGGAAATGTTACTTAGGAAAACAGCATGCCAGGAGTCCACATTCCTCTTCCGGCATGGAGAGAATCCATTGAGGAAATTTTAGCTTCTCTCTTCTTCCTTCAGTCTTTACCACGCCCTTTCAGATGGCTGGATGCCACTTTCTCCAAGGTGACTGTCACCTAGATCTCCTGGTTCAAATAATTCTACTGAGTCATGATGGACGGACTTTCAAGGGAAGCGTGGCTTGTGTGCTCAAGCCCACGTCAGACACAGCTAGCCCCGTCAGACACAGCTAGCCCCGTCAGGTGTCTGCCGTCCCGTGCGTGCAAGTGCTCTGATGTTCTGAAACCAAGGAAAAGGCAGGTCAGTGGTAAACTGGTTACTGGTTACTTCATAGGATCCAGACAACTTTGCTTCTACAGTCCAAGGAGAAATGGAATAATAAGAAAAAATTGACATCCAAATCGTCCTTAATCAAAGCATTTGAAAAGCCCTGACATTCAGTCATTGTGCTCCAAATTTATGGCGACAACAGAACCTGGGTAATAATAATGAAGTAGAACCCTCTGTAAGACAGTGCCATGTTTATGGAAGTGGAGCTGTGCGCTACAAGAATACAATGGCCCTGCGTGTGGCCAAGGACTATTATGCTTTAGCTTTGCTATTGTCCCATCATCATCATTATTATCAAACCCAGAGTCATAGCAGTGACCGCAGTATTGGGGGAAGAACCCTCTTTCTGGACTTTGAGGGATGTCAAGACTTCGATTAGACATTGCTGCCAGTAGCTGCTGTCCTCGTCCCTCGTCTCTGAAGGCATCTATGTACTTAGGAAAGGGATGGGAGAGGTATTTATCATTATAATTAATTAAGATTAATGAATGGTCAAGGTCGATGCATATTGTTTCATTTGATCCTCACACTATTTCTACCATCTCTGTTTTGCAGATGATACAATCACACCCATCAGTGTTAAAATACTTATTTCCCAATGTCACAGAATTTGCAGCTAGACAGGAATGAATTCTAGATTTCCAACTGCAAAGCTTCTGCATTTATCTCCCCTCCCCATTATGTAATCACCTTTGTTCTGCATTTGGGGGGCCCCTTTCCATAAGTGAATGTAAAATTTCTTGTGAGGTCCTCCTGTCCCTCTGCTTACATTATGGGCTGGGAGTGGAAGTCCTGCCCTTCAAACCCTCTTGCAGGTTGAGCTTTTTTCTATATAAATGACAGGGTTAATCATGTAATTAACTAAACCAACAAATATTCATTGACTAGTATGTGTCATGAGCTGCGCTAGGTGCTGGAACTAACAGGTAAAAGAAGATAAAGTCCTATTTTGGTAAAGGAAATAACACGTTTCAAAAAGGCATTACTATAGTAGAAAATAATTACAGCTTACGAGCAGCGCTATTTGAAAAAATGAAATAGGGTAGTATGTTACATAAAGGACTAGAAAAACAACTTTCAGTTGAATGCTGGGAAAGCGCAGGTAAACCCTGAAGGATGAGAAGCAGTCAGGTAGTGACAAAACCTGAGAAAATGAAGCTGCAGCCAGAATAGCATGTGCAAAGGCCCTATGGTGGGGAAGAGGTGGTCAGGTGTAGGCACTGAAAGAAGGCCCAGAGGCAGAGCAGAATGAACCTGTGTGAGAGGCACATATTCCAGAGGGAGATGGTGTAGGGCATACAGAACTTTGTAGACCATGCCACAGTGGCTGGGGCTGGTGTTGTCAAGGAGCAACGAAAGGATCAACAACAGGAAAGTGATTAATGAGCTGATATAATTTTTCTAATAATGTTTTTTAATAGAAAACCTATGATACAAAATTTTTTAAAATGAAATTTTTATCATGGAAATATCCCTTTCTTATCTCTGTCCTTTAATTCTTCTACCAGGTTGTGTATTCTTCTGAATATATTTTATGCATATCATGTCACTCATATATATATATATATATATATATATATATATAATAATAATCATCATAGTAAAACACAAATCCCCAAGTTTCTCAGGATTGAGCTCATGTCCCACTCTGAAGACAATGGAGGTTAACCCCTGAGGTCAAGGAGAAGTGCCTCCTTTTCTCCTAACTCTTCACCCTTTCCTTAATCCAAAACCCATCACCATTCCCTGAGCCGCTACCCTTCCTCTAATCAAGAGATCCTCGTCCCCTAGAAGAGTGCAATTTTGGAAAGTCCTACTCGAGAAGTTAGTTCGTGAACAAGTCCTGTCTGTCTTAGAACCCCCATGAGTCATCCCTCCTGGTCCCATGAAGCACACCCGCCTAGTCCTCTGTCCTTGATGCCCTGGCCCCCTTTCTCAGGCCTCAGCACAGGATATATATCTTTGTTCTACTCATTTATCTCAGAATTTACAGCAAATTCCCCATACCTGTGTTATTAAATTTGGGCTTTCCTTCTACTAATTGTGTCTCTTGTCAATTTGTTTGTCCATCAAGTCTTTGAAGAACCTTAGAGGGATGGGGGAATTTTTCCTGCACTCTGACAATCATTTATAAGCTATGTAAGACACAAATGATACAATTTACATTTTACAATGTTATATAATAAATAAAATGAACAACACACTGCATTCTATAGTGTGCTTTTTTCTTTTCTCACCTGTATCTTGGAGATCATTATGTATTCGTGCATATAGATCCATGTCATTCTCTTAACAGCTACAGTGTAGCTATTGGTTAAGAACAGATTGTGGAACCAGACTGCCTGAATCACAATCCCGTCTGTATGTCCTTGAGCATCTCACTTCACCGCTCTGCCTTGACTGACTCAGCTAGCAAATTGTTGTAGTGAGAGCATGCATCTTTTAGGATTAAATGACTCAATACATGCAAAACAGCTAGAACAATAGCAGGCACCTGTGATATAAATAAACTCCTGTTGTTATGGACATGCAGTACTCTGCTAATGGTTATTTAGGTCATTCCCAGAGCTTGTTTTTATTAATGTGACAATGAATAACTTTGCATGTATGTCTTTTTTCTTGTGTTAATCACTGCATAATAAATGTTTAGCAATGAGGTTGGTGGGTCAAGTAAAGGAAACTTTGTGCTTTTGATACATATTGTCAAATCCCCCTTCATAGAAGATTTTTGAATCTACAGATGCACCCACGATATTTATCATCAAACTGTGTTTATTCTTGCCAACCAGATAGGTAAATACCAATGCTACCTGCTTATAATCTATTTTCTGCCTCCCTTAGCTTGAGTCTGAGCATCCTTTATGATATAGAGTTTTAGCACTTATTTTATTATAGTTTTTAATTCGTTTTAATTTGATTGTTTCCCCGATATTATCTCCCTTCCCTTCAGCCCCGGGTCTGAAACCTGGGTCCATGGACTTCCCATGGGTTGCACCTTAGCTGCATGCACACAGGATGCCCCACTGCATTTATTTATTTACTTTTACAAACGCTCTGTTCTGGTTGTTGCTCCCGTTCCTTTCATGCTGTTGATCTTTTCCTATTCAGCATATTAGTGCAGTGTGCAAGGGTATGAACTGTGGACAAAACTATTTATAATCATGGTTTTGTTTCTTATAAACTGTGATTCTGGGCAGGTTAATCTTTCTGTGCCTCAGTTTTCTCTGGATAACATTATGTCTGTGTCATCTGATTGCTATAATGTTTAAGTGAATTATGAGAGACAGAATACATCCACTGACAATGGCCAGACGACAGATTAAAACAGAATTCTGACCCACAATTTGTAGTGACCAGTCTGGAAAACAAAACCACAACCTCTATTTCAATCAGCCCTAAATGGTCAAGACTTGATAACTACCAACTCCCGTGATTTTTGCTCACTCTTCCAATACAAGCCCGACTGGAGAAAGTGAAATATGCTTTCCTAGTGAGTTGTTCAGAGTCCCAGTTCTAGCTGCCCTGCCTCCAGCAGACCAACCACCCCCAGTGGAATCCTACCCCAATGCCTTTTTTTCTATAGCATTTCCCGACTCATTTGGCTGGTTTGCGTCTCTGCCAAGCACAAGTGATGATGACTGACTCCCTTGACACAGCAAGCTCCGAGTACGTTGTTTTCCCTCATATGGGCGATTTTCACTGATTTCCTCTACTAGTATAGGTAGGACATTTAGGAGAGAGCTTTGTATGTAGCAAAGATGGTAAGTGTCCAGTATCACACGTGGTTGTTGTCACCTGTCTGTGATATACAGGCTTTGAATACTTTTTTCCAGTTTATTCTCTTCCTAGAATGCAAGCTTCATGAAGGGAGAGACCACCACTAACATATTTTTTAAAAATCTACCACAGAGCCCAAAGCAGTGCTAATGCATGATGTGAGCATGTGGATGGAAGCACTGAATGAGCCATGACTCTGCCTGGGAGGGCTGATTATATTGTATGAACCACAAGGAGCATTAGAGTTGGGACCAATGACTGCATATACAGCACAGTGGGGACAAAATAAATGAAAAGAATTGAAAGGTATTGAGAATGCAGATGTGTGAGCTCTGTGACCTATGGCAGATATAAAAACTATCTTCATGTTCCTCCCATGCGCATTGAGGCTGATACTAATGGTGCAGTGGTATTGCAGGAAGCAGGTGAGACTATTGAGCAAAATGTCCCTAATAGGGTAAAAGACCATGGTCCTTGTCTGATAACGAGGGTTGTCTTGTTGCATGAAGGCAGTGTGTTTATGAATGTTAGCCATTTCTATGATGCTTTAATTCTTACCACTTATCTATATGTGAGATCACTTGATAGTCGCAACATATTATTGAGGTAGGTTGGACCAGAATTGTCATCCCTATTTAGCAGTTGAGAAAACTGAGGCTCTAAGTCATGGTGGGAGTTATTTAAGGGTATAAGGCTCGTGTTTGCAGATGGAGTCAAATGTCAAGCATAGTCCCCTGATTCCAAAGTTTATGTTTAGTCCACTAAACTGTGTGGCTTCATAGTTTCTTTTTTCATATTTTATGCAAAATATGCATAAAAAGGTGAAGGAGAATTAAAAAAAAAGATGAAAGCTTACTAGAGTTCCAAGACTGTTCTGGAGAAATCTAAACACCAATAGTCCAGGAGCTCACTGTCACTGCATCTCTGATGTTACTTCCAAGGGTTCAAAATCAGTCAGCTAGGAGGAGACTTCTGCAGAACCCATCTAAGCCCACCACTCACTCTTAGCTCCCTGCCCATTTGATTCATCTTTTTCTCATTGCTGTTATTTCCCCTCAGGCCCTTGCCATTGCAAGGAACAGCAGCTGTGGCCATCTAGTTCATGTCCCTAATTAAACAGAATTTATGTCTCAAATTTGGAAACGGATGCCTTCTTGCCCAGCTTCTCTGAAATCAAGCAGTTGAATTCACTGAGCTTCCAAAGACTCTTCATTGTCCCTTATTCCATTTCAATCAGCTTTTATTGATCATGTGCTATGTGTCAAAGATACAAAGATTAAATATCTTCGCCCAGTCATCTCCTATGAATGTTTCTTGAATACCCACGAAGTGTAGGACAAGGGTGTGTTCCTGCATGGAGGCTGTAAGGACAAATGGTGGAGGATTTTCAGAAAGCAGAGAAAGTGGTGGCCTGGATTAAAACACAATGCAAATTGAGATGGTGGAGTCTGGCAGCACAAGAAGAATCAGAGAAGTCAAGAAATGACTGGGATCCTATGTCTTACTCATGTGTTAAGATATTTAAAAAAAAACACGGCCCACACCACTTTAAGGAACCTCCAAACCGCACTGCTCTCACTTGCCTTTAGACCCCAGAACATTCCTGATGAGGGAGAGAGCTCAGAGATTCTAGGATGCTGTCACTACTCTCACCATCACATTCCCCACTTGTGCTGGAACCTAGGCTGTCTTTTCTGCTCTTTCTTCTCCTCTGCCGCACTAATACTCTTGAATCTTGTTAGCCCTTAATCCTATGTAACTATTTATCTCCTGATTAGAATGCTAACTGGCTAACGTAGATTCACTTCTGTTGGGTGCCTGCACTAGGCAATAAGCCTTCCTGCGTTAACTTGACCTGTGGGGCAAGGGAGGAAGTTGAGGATTCCTTCTTTTTTTGCCAGCCTCAATGGATGTAGTAATGCTCCATGTAGTCTGCTTTTGTGAATATCTACAGGGCTTTAAATAGAATCCTGTGGGAATAACTTGTCCAAAGGCAAGTTGAAAGCCCTTGACTCAGCAAGGACTCAGTATGCATCAAAGGTTTGTGTCTGCTCAGCGGGGGGTGTCCTTTCAGTTCTGCTCTGGCCAGAATTAAGCACCAATGTCCTTTCACTAAGTGGTTGTTAAAAGCCTCATTTTTGAAAGAGAAGGGAATAAAGGAATATAAAGAAGAAATGAGTATGAAAGTTTTCTTTAGAGAGAGACTATGTAATTCTAAAATTTCGGGAGTGCTTTCCTAAAAATGTGGGAATGTAAGTACAAGGGAAGCACCAAGGTAGGTGACTGTATCAGTCAGTGATCTCCAGCGAAACACCACCAACATACGACATACATATGTGCATATATGTAAGATTTATCTGTTATTTATTATGAGGAGTTGTCTTCTGCAATGATGGAAGCTAAGATCCATGATTTGCTCTTTATAAACTGGAGACCCAGGAAGAACAGTGGTGTAATTCCAGTCTAAGTCAGAAGACCAGAGAAGGAGAAGACCTGATGATGTAAATCGCAGTTGAAGGGCAGGGGAAGATGAGATAGAATGTGTTAGCTCAGGCAGGGAGGCAGGAAGAAAAAGGAGTTAACTTCTCCTTTTTCAGTTTTTTTGTTCTATTCAGACCCTCTGTGGATTGGGTGATGCCCACCCTTACCGGGAATGGTGATCTACTCCTTTAGTCCATAGAGCTATCCAACGCATCCAGAAACATCTTCTCAGACACACCGGATATAAAATTTAATCTGGACACTCCACGGCCAATCAAGTTGGCACATAAAATTAACTATTACAGTCATTATTATATTCTTAATATTATTGCTGAAGAAAAAGAACTTCGTTAAAACCCTTGCTACTGCTATTCTTAGCTTTGCGATTTTGGGAAGGCAATTTGGCATCTCTGAGACACAATTCTGTAATCTCATAAGTGAAGATAACAATTTTAACTACTGCTACAGGTTCACTGAATGGATTCTATGATGTCAGCCATACAAAGAACCCAAGAATAAGACCTGACACAAAATAACCTTTAATTAATGCTAGTTTCTCATTATCATCCTCCTCACTACCACCACCTCTGTGATTTTTATTCATTTTATGAATATTTGTTTGGCTTTCATTGTATTTTAGTCACTGTGTTTGATTCCATCAGGATATAAAAAAAATCCTAAGTGGTTCCCACACTTAGGGAAGTTCAGATCTAAAAGGGAAGATCAGACATACAAAAATAACATTGATACAAGATAGAAAAAGAGAGTTCAGCAAGAAACAGATATGAAGTGCAATGGGAAACCAAGGTAGGAAAAGTCTAATTTTAGCTAGCAGCAAGACTGAAGGTGGAATTTCAGAGGAAGTTTGATGGAAAAGGAGTATTTGGTCTGGGTCTTGCTGGAGAGACAGGATTTGAAGTAGCAAAGGAAAAAAATCTTTCCATGGAGAGAAAACAGCATGACCTAAGTCATGGAAACTCAGAACAAATTGAAGGGAAATAAAATAATTCAGTTTAGATTGAGCATGCAATGTTTAAAGAGTAATATAACAGTAGGACAGGACTGAGAGACAGACAAATCATAGAAGCATCACAATACATTTTAACATCATGTTTTCATCAAAGACCCTCATCATTCAGAATGCTGAGAGCCAGAGATCCTTGGCAATTGTCTGCTCCCCTCTCTGGTTTCTGGAGACCCGTCCCCCAAACCCGTTGATGTGAAACTGTTGCTGTGACATTGAACAGCTCTGAGAGGATGGATAAGCCACAGGCTCTTAGAATCTCTTCAGATGTTTCAGGAATCTCTGAGAAGACAGCATCTGTCTCCTTTGCTGAAATGTGCAGTCATATTCCAATTAGTCTTCCAATCATCCTAGTTCTCTTTCCCTTCTCTCTTTTGTTTGCTTTAATAGAACTATATATGTCTGTGAAGAAAATCAGGGTGTTTGTCATTGAATTTTAGGATGGAAAGTGAAAAAGGAGAGGAAAATAAAGTTTTTGAGTTCCTATAGATAGAGTTTATATTCCTGACTTTCTTGTGTTAAAGTTCATTTAATTTTCATAATTCCTTAAAATTTATGTTATATGTTCAATTTTGCAGTTGATGAAACCCATGTTCAGGAAGATGAACTTTCTTACATTACAAGGTCTTTTAGTTAACAGGTGATAGAGAGCAGATTTGCAGGGAGACCTGCCTGATTACAAAGCACAAGTCCTTCCTACTTAAAAGTCTAACATTGACCTCTTTAGAAAACAGTATGTAGATTCATCCAAAAAAAGAAGGATCTACCATTTGATCCAGAATTCCACTTCTAGGTAAATACCCAGAGAATATGAAAACACCAATCAGGAAAAACCTCTATAGCATCAATATTCACTATAGTCAAGACATGGATCGAATCATCAATAAATAACTGGGTCAAGAAATTGTGGTACATATACTCTTTGGAATTCTATGCAGTTGTTAAAAACAATGAAATTGTACCCTTTGCAACAATATGGATGGAACTGTAGGGGATCATGCCAAGTAAAATTAGCCAGAAAAAGAAAAGCACAGGATGGTTTCACTCATAGGTGAGATATAAAGAAACAAAACAAAGAGACAAATGTCAAAAAAATTAACATGAAAAGAGCTGTGGCTACTAGGAGGGTTGGATAGGAGGGGCAGGGAAGGAAGGAGGGAACAAGTTGGCGGTAAAAGCTAGTAGAACTCCAGTGAAGGCTGTGCGGTGTCGTACACATAGATTGAGACACAGATTCAATAGTCCATGATAGAGCAATATAAACAAAAGAAATAAGGAAAAAAAGTTCGAATCATTTTTAAGAAGAAGAATGAATATGTACCACTTAAATATATTCTTAACAGTCCTTTGATGGGTTTTCAGATTTTTTCAAAATATTTTTAATGGAGGATCTAATTGTGTAAGGACGGCCATTGTGGTAGGTAGATGATATTTCTTTGTCCTTTTTAGCCTATAGGTCTTTAGCAACTTCACCTGGGGCAATTTTGATTTGTTTATCATTATATATTTAGTAGCTAGCATATACTCAATGCATATCACATAAATAAATGAATCTTGGTCCCAATCCAGCTTCTGTAACCATAGAAGACAATGTGCTGTACCAGTAAGAGTGGTGACTTTGGGACGGTGGTCAATGGCTCAAACATAAATTTTCTGTTTATCATGTGCACTTGATCAGTGTTTAAACTCTCAGAACCTTCACAACCTTTTCCATAACATAAGCATACTTAACCCTGTTGTATCTACCACCCCAAATCATAGTCCTGAGGGTTAAATGAGGTAATTCCACTGAAGAAATATTTTCCAAGTTCCTTGTGCAGGGTCAGGCCCCAAGATGGACAGTGATTACACATGATTGAATCTGTGAGGAAAACTATTTTTATACAAATAAAAGTCAAGGGGTTGTTATTATACACAGGGAATCATCAACTTAATATCAAGAAAATCTCACCCTCCAGACCTGACAGAGTTCCCTACTGGAAATTATTTTCTCCCTGTTGAAAAATTGAACACATTCTTTTTCTCATGACATTTCATCTAAATCAAGTTGTCAGGAAGGTATAATTTCTTCTAGGTGTGCGTATGAAAATAGATAGGCTGCTTTTTCCTTGGGGTCATTAGCACTTACCTATTTTCTGGATCCCTGGTTTGCTGAAAGCAACAATGGATGACATTCACAACCAGAATGACTGGCTGAACGTGTTCCCTGGGATAGCACAGTTTTGTTACTTGGGTCCCCGAGCGTTCTTAGAAACTATCCTTGGCCCATAATTTTTCTCCTGAGCATGACCATATTTTTGTTTTTAAGTCTGGGACACATCTGGAAGTCAGGGGTTAACATGAATGTAGTGGTTATATATACTCTGCGTCAAAGTTTTAAAATTAAAAGAAAACTCGGTAATCATTGAGATCAGCTCTCTCATTTTACAGATAAGGAAACCTAGATTAAGCCATCCCCCCATCAATTCATTTCTATATAATCATTAAATCTATATTTAATAATCCCTTGTACCAGGTACTGAAGATACATTTTGAGTAAACTGGGGAGTGGAGAGTCTCAGTCCTCAGTAACCTGAATGACTATCCTTATAATAACAAAAATAATAGAAATAATAATGAATACTATTGAGTACTTTATATGGTCCAGAGAGAGTTTTTCATGCATTATTTTTCACCAATTCTTGTAAGTATTTATGAGATAGGTACTAAGATTATTCTTAATTTGTTAAATCTGGAACTGAGAGATATTAGACAACATATCAAAAATCACATCTTTAGTGATAGAATTAGCATTGCATCCAGCTCAAACCCACACTTTCTACATTACACAGTAAAGCCCAATGGTTCAGTGAAATGAAGTGATTGTCCACAAGAGCACAGAACAGCTTAATGCAAGAGTCAGTATCTTCTGAATCAAATTACTATACACATGCATATGAATATATGTGATTGTGCTTATATTTTTCTTAAACATTGCACTTCTCATCAGTTAAAAAGTAGGCACTTGGTACCTGTGGTAAGAAAATCAATAATCTTATTTTTCTTTTATATTACCTGTTAAACTATTCAAAGTGTTCCTTCCAGTCCGAGAAGAATGAGAAGGAGTGAAGTTTGTAATATCTTGAGTTTGAAATGCAATTTCTAAATATTTCTGTAGAGACAGGATGTATGAGTAGGAAATCCTTCGAGGATGAGCAAAGGGAACATGTGATGGCACCCTTGAAAAATGATTACCATGAAATTTGCAGCCCCATCAATATCCTGGTAATCATAATGCAAATCATTAGCCTATCAATTTGCAATCACCTAGGAAAGCAAAAGATACTTTATCAAAACATAAATCATCTAAAGCACTGGTTCTCAAACTTGACTGTGCATATGAATTACTAGGACTCTGTGAAATGCAGTTTTCTTCAGGTGTGAGGTGGGCGAGGATTCTGAGTCTCTTTTCATCAAGTGAGGCTTCCAGACCAATATGAAATCCTGTTATGACTCTTAGATGTAGTAGGCAGTGATATTTCTTATCATCAAAACTTTTTTATTGTATTGAAATAATATTTTCAACTATGCACTTGAAATACATGATCTTGATTGTTAGTTGAAAGAATGGTCCTTTTCAAGTCCATTCCCAAAAGAAAGGTGTTGCCGATTTGTAAACACTTCAACTTGTAAGCACTTCAAGTAGCATTTCAGAAAGAGGTCATAGGTGATTGCAGTCTAATCAATGCAGATTCCAAGTACAGATTAAGAAAATGTAAGAATAGTCTTAATATGCAACTTACTACAAAGAAAAAGAAGATTCAAAATGACCTTGACAAGTCATTCAAATGATCTTGTCAAACTATTAAAATTCAAAATGTCGAGGTCAAAGCCAGACAACCAAAATGTAAATATAAGATGTGGTCAGAATGGGAAATATAAAAGGAAAGCTCTAAAGGGCCACTGAATTACAAGCTACAGATGAATCAGAAATAAAATGCTACCATAGAATGGAAATAAAACTACCAAGATATTGTAAAAGTTTAAAGAAATTCTTTCCCCAAGAGCTTGTCCTCTGTTATTTAGATTTTACTTATTGCATTTTAAAGGAGATATAGAAAAATTGGAAAAGGTTTAAAAAGTAGGGAGCTCACACTGTCTTTGGGTCAGAGGAATTTATTGTCCTCAGCTGGAATGGATTGTCCTCCACTCCACCCTCCCTCTTTGTTCATATGGTTTATTCTCTTTTCTTGTCATTTAAACATGACATAAAACTGAGCTGCAGAAAAACATCTAACCAACAGGAACCACTGTTAAAAATGTTTTTGTTCATCTGGAAAGTATACATATCTGAAATTCAAAATATATAAACTAGTAAGTTTCCTACTTCAACAATGCAAAGAGTGGAGATGTAATATGTTGAATCTACTGAAAAATAAAAATGGTATTTGTAGAATTACCTCATTACAATAGAGAATCAAAAATTAGCCCAGTGTCTCCATGGAATGAGCCTGGGAGAAAGTCCTTTTCTGTAAACTGACTCATCCTTGACATACATTTAGGACTTTGGGCAGAAATGCATCAGTGACTAGAGGTTCGTTAGGTAGCTGGGATTTTATGTGGAAAGCTAAAAGTAGTGAAAGACCTTAGGGTACTTTAGACCTTATAGTACTTGGTGTTATCAATATATTTTAGTCTGGTTCTGGATTGTTGGGATACTCTCTTTGAACAGCGAACGGTCTTGTAGGTAAGAGCTTATTGATCAAATTGATTTGAGTTGGTTGGTTGGTCGACATCTTTCCACTCATTCCCATTTAGTCATAAGTTCCTTTGGGCTCCATACTGGTCTAAATACTCTTTCAATCATTAAAATTAGCTGAGTAACAGGTTCACCCATCATGCAAGTAGGATAGTCATTTACTGAAGAAAATCGATTCATCCATCCATTCATTCATCCATTCATCCATCTATTTTGTTATCTGCTGGTTTGCGTTCTTCAGAAGGAAGAGCATATGTTCCATCCACGTACCTTTAACATCTTGTATCCTTCCTTCCTGCTCAATCAAGAAGAAAATAACATTTTTCCTTCTAGAGCTAAACACAAAAACCCAATGATCTACCCATGGGGGCCATATCATTGTTTTATTAAGCTCAGAAGGAAGTCTTTTAAAAAACTGACTGGAGCAGAGTTTCAAATGTCTTTATGAGAGTCAGAGTCTATGTGGAGATAGTATGGAGATAGTGTCTATGTGGGTTAGTAGACAGATGAACAGTTTTATTTGTCTTTAGTAAGTCAGCTACTGTGCTAGGAATTAGCACTTTCTGTCCTCATTTAGCATTCTCAAGATCCAGATACTATTTATATTATTCTCTTCATTTTATTGATTTGTATGTCAAGGTCCAGAAAAATGATAAATTGTCCAAGATAATATAATGACAAAACTGATATTCATATAGTCACTCTCTCCCTTCCATCCTTCCCCTTTCTCACCCTTTCTCCATTCTTCCTCTATCCTTCCTTCCTCCCTTCCTTCCCTTCCTCTCTCCCTTCCAAGTACTTGTTACATTCTGTGATATGACAGACTCTTTTAATTGGTGTGAATAAAGAGATAATTAGGACATGAACCTCACCCTTTAGGAACTTAGAATCCAGTGCCAAAGAGAAGCATTATATGATCTTGGGCAATTTATAATTTTTTCTGGTTTCAACATCCTAATCAATAAAATGAGGAGAATAACAAATAATATCTGGATCTTGAGAATGCTAAATGAGCCATATTTTAAGGGATATTGTAGAAATGAGTAGATGTTACACTAGGAATGAAGAGGTAGAAGGAGTTGTTTCTTTTATGTGGGAGTCACACTAGATTGACATTTATTTTGAATCTTACAAAATAAGTTACTGCTTTCTGATTGAACATTAACAGGCAGGTGGGGTTAAGAGAGATGTTCTGAACAGGGAATTTAATTTTAGAAGAGGGACAGAGGTTCAAATCATAATTTAGTATGGAAATTGTTAGTGATTTCACATGGGAAGGTGGTCAAAGTCTAACCAAGGGAGTGTATTATTTTGGTTATTCTTATTTCCTCTCCCCCATCCAATCTCTACCCACTTTGCTTGACTCTAGAGTCCATAAGACTGTCCTCCTGCGATGGCAACATCCTGGTTTTGCCCTCTGGCTTCTGGATGATGGTGTCTGTGGGAGGCACTGGAGTGATCAGAGGGTGGTGGGATGAGAGCAGTTATCCCACACTCCTTCCTTACTTCGGAAGTTCTAGAAATGATTCCATGTCTCTAGGAGATCGGTACCATCAAACAGCCCCTCTTCCAAGTGCTGCTGTCAGCCTCCCTTAGTCACTTCAGGTCCACAGGTGCAAGATGGATTCTTTGCCTTAACTCTGCTCACTCCTCTGTAAACAGCCCCTTCATTCAATTCTTTTCAAGTGTATTCTTTTACATAAACCATCTGCTTCCCTGGGGACCTGGATTGAGCTAGCCATCAACCTTCAATGCTGACTAAAATATTTTTTATGATAACATAGCTTCATATATCCAAACACATTCAAGAATGCTATCCTTGTCATTCTAGTAAAATGAAAAAAAAGATATAAAATGTGTAACTACACATGAAGTAAAAATTCAATACAATAAAAATTAACAGCATAGTTTAATACAGTGCACAGGTTGTTGAGCTAAACTAAATGTCAGTTCTGTGTGGGTTACTGACTACCACAGGGCAAGGTTTCTTTGTGTTTGCCACACTTCTGTCACATGTGCGGCGTGATGACTCAGTTCTTTCGCTCTACCTCTCTATTCGAGCCACTGGGAAATCTTCATTCGTCTGGTGAACATTGAAGTCATTTGACCTTCACTTTGAAAGAAAACATAATTTATGTATTTAGTTGGCCTCTGTTCTTTTCTCATTAGCTTTCAGTATTAAAGAAGCACACCTTGTCACCATCACTGTTGTAAACAAACACAAACACAAGCACTTTAATTGCTTGGCAGTATTCTGTTATAAGGTGAGCAGCCTGGTGACCCAGAATATGCTTGCTTTAACTTTACATTTCTGATAAGAAAACATACCACACATTAAAAATATCCCTAATATTATTGATTTAAGTCTGATGCTCCCCGGGTGTCAGGTATCTGGATTCTAATGAAGAGCGAACAAAAGTCAACAGAGACACTATAGAATCAGATCTGCATACAGTGTGGAGAGGAGGCAGGAGACCTGGGTAGGAAAGCACCAGTCCAGGGCTCCTTCTAGTGCTTCTCAGCTATCAAAATGTGATTGAGGCAGTAAGATTTCATCCTGTAGCCTCACCATCCTAGCCCAAATTAATCAGGACACACTCCTCATCTCCTTTCTGAGTGAGGAGGAATACTACACGTTGGAGGAGCAGGAACTGGAAGACTATAGATGGGCAGCAGTGCAAAGAAAGTTAAGACTCAGTCTTACATTATGGGTAGACATTATGGGTAGAAAGGTGTGTGTGTGTGTGTGTGAGAGAGAGAGAGAGAGAGAGAGAGAGAGAGAGAGAGAGAGAGAGAGAGAGAGAGAGAGAGAGAGAGAGAGAGAAAGGAGAGGGAAAGAGAGAGAGATTCGTTAACAAGATAGTAGAAAAACACTCCAGAATTTACAAATTTTGTTCCTTTGAGTAGTCATTTTCTTGAAAATCTTTAAGATTTAGAAATAGGACAATCACCCAAGTTTCTATTAAAAGGGGAGGCAGGCATTGTGGGCAAGCAGGAGTGTATATCAAGAGATTCTTCCTAAATTAAACTTTGAATTTGTTCCCAAGTAAACCAGAGCCATGGTGAAACTTGGGTCTTCTCAGAAATGGCTGAGTTGACTTTTCTCCTCATGCTCACCTTTTCTTGATTTCACAGCAAAAGCAGGTGAGGGGTTCAAGCTGGTTGAGGGGTCAGGATGCTTGAGCCCTAAAATAGCCCTGTAGGCAGGACAGTCTCCTTGGTTTCCTTTCCCTGGGGTGACCCAGGAGGAGTGGAAGTCTATATGAAAAGCCATCTTCTTCATTGCTCACATGCTGGAAAGGGGAACTTGTTTTCCAGTTCTTTAAGAGACAGAACTTTGGCTGCCTCTCCCCACACAAGAGAAACAGGTCCAATCCTTGTCCGTTCCCTCCCTCCCCACAAGAGAAGTAGCCAAGACCATGTTGAGCATGACAGAGCTACCAGGTCCTGTGGCCCATGAGTGGAGCTATGCACAGGGCAGGGCAGGGGTGATACAGCAGCATCTTTCTTCCTGACTATGGTCGGGAATAGTGGGGTTTTCAATGTCTTACCTCTTCAAGGTGGGCATCACTGGACAAGGGAGAGCTATAGGGTCAGGGGGAGTTGGATGCTGCATTTTGACTGTAATTAAAAAGACAATTGTATTGTAGATGGAGTTCACCAAAAACCCTGTGTCATGGGGCATATGCAGTAAAATTCCAGATGAATAAGAGGGATACTTAGTTCTCATTTTGCTGGTGATTGCATGTGTCTCTACTGGTCAGATCTCTGACAGGGACAGGCGAAGGGTAGGACTGATTCAGAGACTTAAAAACAAGTGTCACTGTCCTGCTACTTGGATCAATCCCTACCCCACCTGTCAAGCACTTGCTGCCATGCGGGACTGAGAACAACTCCACATTCCCTGGAAGCACCCTTAGCGCCCAGCCTGTGTCCCAGGCCTGGGTAATTGATGCTCTAGTGGTGCCACAGAGCACCTTGCTAAGCAGAGATCGATGGGCGGAGCACTGCCGCTGTCCTCTGCTACCTCTTATAGGAAATAAGAAATCCATTATTGTTGTGCCCTATCTGCTCCTGGATGGAGAGCTAGCAATTACCATTCACCGGGTGGCCCTAAGCTTTTTCTTTGCTTTCAGGGGCAAGAAGCAACTGACTGAAGTGCTAAGCTCATTAAATCTACCCCATGTGGTATAGGCATGTCTTGGGTCTTTTTCTTCCTGTTTTCAGGGGGCAAACGTCTCCCTGCTCTGCAATGTTCATATGGATTAACGAGCACACTGGGTGTTTGCCTACACTCCTGCACACACTGATAGCTGCGGCTGAGGTGGGCTAGGCAGTCAGACTCCCAGCCAGCTTGTGGGGCCCTGTGCCTGCCAGTAGGAGAGGATTAACTGCTTTTCCAAAGTTATCAAACTGAGGAATGGGGGAATCAGGTGAGGAATTCTTTCTCATAGTTCAAAAACCTTTCCTTTTAACCTAGCCTGGTTTATACACATGCAAATAAATCAAGAGTACTCTACACTGCCTTCCTGTGTCATCTGCCAGGGACTGCGAACCCCCACTTAGTTAATGCATCCTTACGTTGAACCCCCATCTTCAGAAACTTTGTAGAGCCCCTACTGAGGTTATTTTGCATTTTTTCCCATAAAATTTCTCTTCTGCCTTTTCAATTATCATACTAAAAGAGATAATAATTATTAAAATGATAAATATGGCCCCCAAACTTTTCTGTGACAACACATCTCTCTCTATGTGCATCTATAGCTCTCTATCATGTCTGTATATATCCACCAATCCATCCATTCAGCTATGTGTGCTTGCATGCATGCATTTATGTATGCGTTTCTGTCTTCTGTCTGTCTGTCTCTCTGTATTATCTCTATGTACCTAAATGCACAATACATACAGAGTAAAAACAGTTACCCAGGTTTCTAGTTTCTAGTTCATCCCTTTAGGATTCTAGTCCTTTGGAAAGTGAGGACCAGATCTGTTTCCAACGATTTGTCTATATCATGTCAACTCTCCTCCCATGCCAAGGTTGATAAAACTGAGAACCAATGATAAAAGCTACCATGTGCACCGTGCTGATCTCTTTACTCCCCATGACTCAGGCCATCCTTGCTACATCACCTATTGTGCAGAGGGAACAAGAAGACTTAGAGCAATGTGCTTGAGGTTCTGGCAGGAAGTGGTCAGTAAAGGTTCAGCTGCAGCTCTCAGCCTTCATGGCCCATGCTCTGCAGTAGCTATTTCCAGCATACTCATTTGTCTGTTATCTTTGGTAGAACCTAATTTTTACTTTATTTGTTATTCTCGGAGCAGGGAGTTTTAGTTTCTCATCATTTGGTCACTAAACTGAAGAGTTGATCTTAGAACTAAAATTTATCTGTGGTAAATAATTTCTCCAGTATTACAAAAAAAACTCAAAAATAAAAGCAAAAATCAAGTCCTCAGATATATGCTTGAATATTTACTAGAATTTAAATCACAAAAATCCATTTTTTTCCTTTTACAGATGTAATTGTCACATATGTTCATTAAGAATTCATAATGAGAGCCCAGAGCAGATGGCACAGACTTAAAATGATATACACTACCAGCAATGCTTGCCCATAGCCAGGTTTCTGCTGCCCTCAAAGGAATGGGGGCTGAGGGCTGGAGAAGGGGGAGGTTGCGGGGATAAGGGAGAGTCTACAGAGAGGTCTGAGACTGGTCTGGCTTGCACAGGGTCTGGGCAGGAGGATGCTGGCATGGGTCTAGCTTTAATTGAACATTGGAGTAGGATTTGTATTTGGTCCCTGTACATTTCAGAGTCTTCTTGATGTCCTGAAAAATATTGTCTAGAGAGGTGATTGTCCCAGGATCTATTTAGTGATAATTAGCTTAGGCAGAGCACTGGGGGAGACAAGCAGATCTATGTCTGGTGTTGGGACCTCTCACCAGGTCTCTCCGCATTTGTCCCACAGAGGGTGCTCCCTCTGGCCTGTGGGCATGGCCCAGTGGATCCCTTGAGCTCATCTCTTCTTCCATTTGGAATGTTCTGCTCTTTCTTTTAGACCTGCGGTTGTGGGGAGGATGGAACACTGGCCTCGGTGATCAGATACATCAGTTCATGCTAATATTATGGAGAGATGTGTCACACACTGCCACACATGCTATGCCACTTATTCCAGACAGATTTCAAACGCTGGTTAATTATGTGTATTTTGATTGTCATTCTAAGTGGGAAACACACGATTTGAAATGAAGTCCACTTGATTGCGAAGCCCATGAATTGTCTAAAGGTCTATTTGCAATCCTCTTCTTAAAGAAGATGAATCTTTTTCTTTTTTCATGAGATTCTGAGTTTTTTTTTTAAAGAAAAGGCGCAGGCAGGAATGAAGGCTAGGAGGCAGGCAGGAAGAGAGAGGAGGAAGAAGCACCTTATATTTATTTTTATCTAGTTGCTCACGCTGGTTGTTTCCCTGGGTCGAGGACTCTAACCCAGGGGTATGTGGCTTGCTCCTTTGGAGGCAGTTGAACTAACCATTGCTCCACCACAGAACACCTTTCAGGAGATTCTTAAAAGTAAAAATGTGAGATTAGATAGGTGAAAATAAAATGGTGGAGCTTGAGTTTTGAGAAAGGAGCATTCTCTCCTATTGGAGATTAACCAGATGATAATCTTCAAATCATATCACCAACAATGTACTTACACTCTAGGAAGAATGGTTTCCTTTTCTCCTTGGACTTCCTCTAAGTGGCCACAGCATAGACGGTGAGAAGGAGAGAAACGCACTGATGGTCCTAGCCCACCGAGGGAAGTGTAAAAGCACTGTAACTCCCGTGATCTCTCCCACCCACTCAGGTAGGGCTCGATTAGCCTGGTTCAAGGAAAAGGAAATCTGAGGTGTGGACTCACATACAAAGGCCAAATACTTGCGCTTCCTTTAAAGCTGAAGGAACTTTTTGCAGGTGGAAATTTAAAAACATCAGAGAAGTAGATGAATATTATTGGTTCCCAGTTCAGGGCACCTTAAGTTGTGTGAAAGTAGCATGTTGATTTTTTTTCATGACTCAAAATATCTTTGTTTGACTCCATCTCCTAAATGATTATTTGGTTATATCTTTTCCCTCAACATTTTAAAATATATTCCCCCCTTGTATTCCTTTTTTTCTAATTGAAGGGATACTGCATTTTTACATTAACTAGTTTTGAGGTATATATAATCGCAAATTTATATTTATATATAGCACAATATGCTTACCGATATCCCCCTGGCCTTCCCCCCTCCTCATTTACAGTTAATTTCCTTTACCCCTTGTTTCCCCCAGCCCTCCCCGTCTCTTCGGTACCATTTTATTTGCCTTAAATTAAAGAAATATTTGATGACTGAAGGAGACCCTAAGACATCCTTTCTCTTAATACCAGGGATTTTCTCTGACCCTCCTCTCTGTTTTCCCTGGACACAGAAATGCCTAGGGAAATGTGAAAGATCCTCTCTTTGCACAAACGTGGAGAGACACCTTGATCTTTAGAGACAGGGACAGGAAGCTGTGTAAACAAGCTCTCTTCAGCTCACTAAATTAGTTGTCCAAAACCAAAACTTTCAAAAGTGGCTTTGTCCTTCACAGATTGCTTCTTTGTGTATAAACTATCTCTTGTTCTGGTCTTTTACTAGGTTCTAGATCTTCCAGACATCTGTGTGAATGAAATGACATTTGTCTTTTCTTTGTCAGTCTCAGTGCATCAATTATTTATTGACCCAGACAAAGGAACCAAAGGAGGTGAGGGGGAGACAGATCCCTGGAAATTCCCTACAAAATCATGTCTCCCATCTGTCAGGACTGAGTGCTACTGAAGACAGAAAAGGAATGAGTAAGTTGGGTACACTTGCTGCTAACATGGTGTTCATTGATGTAAAACATAAACTGTAGGACTTTTCTTTATGTAATACGTGCCTTACAAACCTCAAATTATTAGACTTGATCATATCATTGAGAAGGAAATAAGCATTTGGTCTCTGTTCTTTTCAGGGCTATTGGAAGAGAGTATAATGGCAAACTTTCGAGGAAAGAGCCAGTTTTTCCCATCCCGTGTGTCATGGAGTGGCTCTGCACTGGACCGTCGGACTGGACGTGAGGACCCCTGGGTTACAGCGTCAGCTTTGCATCCGTGTCTCCTGAGACAAGTCACCACTACTGTGACTGTGGTGAAATCTCTTCTTACTTCAGAGATACATGAGCTCAGAGGAGAAAACATGGTCAAAGCTTTTTATAAATTTACAGTGCTTCTTTACAAATATCTTCATTTTCTGAAAGACCCTATCAATGAAGAGTTTTGCAATTTTTCACTGTTGATGCTCAGGGCCAGATCATTCTGTGTAAGAAAAGAGGGCTGCCTTGTGCATTATAAGATTTTGAACTGGATCCCTGTCCCCAACCCACTAGATGTCAGGAACAGCCTCCCTCTATAAGAGCTTCCTCCACCAAGTTGTGACAGCTAGAAATGTCTCCAGACAATGCCAGACATTCTCTAGGGGGCAAAGTCTCCAGCTCTCTGAAGTGTGACCTTGGATGAGTTGCTTAAACTCTTTGCGTACTCATCTCCTCATCTGCGAACAGGGGAGAATAACACATTACTGCAAGTATTATTTAATCCCCATTGTGAGGAATAAATGACATAATCCATCAGCAAACTAAGCACACAGTAAGCATGGTGCAGGATCAGTAAATGTTTCCTGTTGCTTACAGAGCATTTGCTAAATGCTACCTTTGAATACAGAGCTGTTCCTTGTGAGACACCAGCCATAAAATGCAGACCCCAAACATCTAGTTAAGAAATGGTGATGGGATTTCTCCAAAGCACCCCGGGCACACGATCATTAGCATGATCAATGGGCATTGGCATGTGGCTTGCCTGAGTCAAGGTATCTTTTTGAGTACTCTGAACTCCCCTTCCTTGTCTCCCTCCTTTTTCTAAGTATTATCACTTCTCTACTCCCTCCAATATCCTGCTAGGGCTTTGTTGCTTCCTCCTCCTCCTTCCAGCCTGCTTCTAGGACAGGATCTGATCAGCTCATTTATGTTTATATGGCTTAACGTGTACTCTTCACAGCTGCACTGGAGATTTTTTAAAGGACTTTAAATTAAAGAGTTTATGTTAAGCTTTTACGGCCAGTGAACTATGCATTCCATTAACAAACTTGCTTGGTGCTCTTTCTGTGTGTATTCTCTTCTCTGGGTTGTTTGGAGCCCACTCTGTGGCTGTGAAAAGAAGTCATGCTAATTGGCCTTCTTGTATGTGAACTCAGCACTGTAGTATCAGTGTTACTGTGTTGAGGGTGGAGCAACTCTATTGTTCTAGTATATTTAGGGGGCCAATTAACTTCCTCGTGTTATCCCAAGTTGGGGACCATCAGAAGGATAGATACAAAGGTCAGGGAAAAAATTCAAAAATACCTGTTTGGAGATAAAATAGTTTGGAGATTATAGATTTACCATTATGGGCTCTTGCTAAAACTTCACCCTGGAATATAGACTTAATATCCCTAGTCCCAGTCTTCTCCCCAGCTGCTCTGTGAGCGGTGTAAAAGAAAGCAGATCCCGTGAGGGAAAGATGGGAGGCCCAGTGCATTTCTCTGGTATTAGACCCTCCACAGAGACAGAAGCCAGGAGAGAGGATATTGCTTCTTCAGCATTGCAGTCTCTCCTGGGATCTTGGTCCCTAACCCTCTGTGGCACTCTACACAGCACACACACTGACTTTATGTCAGCATTTTTCAAGTGCGGTCCTTGAGTAATTGCCCTATTAGGAAATTAAATGAGATTATATATTGGGAATACTAAATACTATCCTGAAATAAGTTTGGGAAAAACTGTATCTTCTTTCTGTGGGATTTCTAAGACCCATAGTATACAAATGCATAAATGTTCACCAAGCAAACATCCAGTCTGATGTGCCTTTCTCCCAGGGCATCAAAGCCACTTTGACACAGGTCGTGTGAAGTCAAATGAGGAAGAGGGGTTTGAGGTATGTTATGCTACTTTTAAAACTAGCGAATTGTTCAAAGGGGATTGGAAAACTATTAATGGGAACAAAATTATGCAAAATTAGATAAATTGCTCCCGTTTAGAATGACAGAAAGACTGAGACACACAGTTGTTGGGTAATAGTATGCATGTATGCATGTATGCATGTATGCATGCAGTTTCCTGATAACAATGGGGTGATTTTTATTTCTTCTAGATTTTTTTTCTTGATGACCCATATGAATTTGAATTTTTCCCTCTGTGACTTGGACATTTTTCTAATTTGATGAGTTCCATCTCATCTCAATATATGGAAGCAGTTCATGGGAGTCCTTTTTACAACTGCTGGAGAACAGTGTTCTTTTTGTGTGTGAATAGTAGTTATAGTTTCTTTGCAAAGAGTTACCTTTCATGCTGTGTTATCCACCAAGAGAGCCCATTTCATCACCTTGATTCTAAAGGAATGAAATGCTAAGATAACAGCTCTGCAACAATACCTGGGAATTTCTAGGAGCTCAGGGCCTGGCCAGGAGGGAATTGAAACCTGGTGAACTCTCCAAGAGCCCTGAGGTTAGCATGGCCTCCTTGTGACAAGTGCCTCAAGGCAAAGACCAGCGTCCTTCATAATTGATTTTTCTCCACTTACAAAACTTCCTGTTCTGGCACTAAGTTTTTCCCCCATGAAACTCATGTGTCTTTTTAGCTGGAAATGGAAGAGATTGGGAGAAGTGATGATCTAGAAAAAGATGACTACATCTCCTAGTTGTCCTTCCAAGCATCATTTAGATGTTTCTTCTTATTATAGTTCTGTACTTGAGGACAGTGTCACACTTCTGCGGCAATGTAGTTACAGTTGTGATAGCACTTCCATTATAAACCCCTATTTTCAGGTGCTCATGACAGCCTTGGGGGAAAATCACTCTTTGGGCTGAAATTTCTCATATCCGTTCTCACCTCCGAAGTGAAGTTTTTGTTTTAAAGTCTGGCAGAAAGCTCTGTCTCTGTGACTGTGGAGGCCTCTCAAATGACCCATGGGAGCGGGGATGGAGGCTGGGCTTGGATTTTGTGTGAGTGAGATCTGGAGAATTCAGGGTCCTCATCTAAGTGATACTTGGAAAGTAGGGCTCCATGAGCTTTTGTGGGCGTCTGCCATGAAGTGATAAAGTGTTTTGCATGTCATTTTACTCCTCTGATTCCTGGTGTTGAGGAGAGTGAAGTTGTCTGGTAGGGAAAACTTGAATTTGATTCTTAGCACATCTCACGAGGTACCTCACGTCAGAGGAGACGCTGTTCAATTGGCTGTAGTCGGCCTCACCATCATTGCTACCTCATCCAGTGTTGTCAGCCTAGAATTACTTTCTTGACCTGTTCTACCAGAGTCCTCATCCTTCTGCAAAACACAGCTCATGTGCCACCGTCTCTGAAGTCCTCACCTGTCGTCTCAGGCAAATCCCTTCTTACTCTGTGTTCTTGCGGCATGTTCACTCCCTGTAGTGAACATTGGATTCAGAAAGTGAAACGTGACTATACTACAATTAAAAACTAAAATGAAAATATTCAGCTTAACGAAAGCCTGGTGGCAGTGGGAGTGAGGTGTTGAGAGCTCTCACTGAGTCACCTCTGCACCAGCGGATTACTGTCCCCTCACCAGCCCAGAGCACTGCACCACAACTTCTGGCTACTGATAGCCATACCTCTGCCACTGAGAGACTAGCTAAAGTTAAGTAGAAAATGACCATAAAATCTGCATCAGTTTGCATGGAGTCAGTGGCATGGACTTCCACGACGCCACACATGAGTCACGTATGCCAGCATCTCTGGGAACTTTTGCTGAGACTCAAGCTGGAGACTTCCGGTCATAAGCTGTTCACTCCCAGCGAGTTACCCTGCCTTTCAGAGCTCATACCCTGGACTGCTCTCTTAGCTTGCTTAGTTCTGCTTGTGGCATGCTGAAGAGTGTGCCTTACCACCGCCGATGACCACAGCCCCAAGTTTTTACTCATGCTGTGCATGTCATGTGGTGTGCGAATGCGTGATGTACGAATAAACTGAGCATTCAAAAGACAACATGACTTGTAATTATTGATCATTCGTCACTGATTGTGATACTCTCTTAAGAATCAAATTCATCGGTCTTCAACTTAGGAGTCAGTCTTCTTCCAGTTTGCTAGATTTCTGACGGGAAGCATTCCTGAAGATTCATAAACAGGCAGTGCCTTGTGAATATTGGATATTTAATACATGTTGGTTAGAGCAAGTCATTTCATTATCAGCACTTACTGAGCATTAGCCAAATTGGTGCATTCTTCAAAGTGAGAGTACTCTGATATTTTAAACATAACACCTTCAATGGAAATGACCCTTGCCCTCTGCAGACATGTGATTTGGAGTGTGTAGTAAAGACACAGAAAAAGGAAAACTAAGAAATTAAAACACAGAACTTGCAGACCCGTATCAGATCTGACGGTTCTGAAGGCTCTCACCGCCTGTGAGCAATGCCTGAGTGGGTGGAAAGGGTGGGGCGGGTTTGTGGCCTGGAGAGATTCTGGGAAGGTCTGTCTTGGATCCTTCTGCTTTGCATAGGTTGTGGATAGCTTTTTATAAAACTATCCATGGAGTTTCATCCAAACCATTTTCTATGATATTTTCAAATTTTTCTTGAAACAAATCAATTCCTGTTAGACTTATGGCAAGAAAAACAATAGGCTTTTTAGCAGTAATTTACCTTAGGAGGGCTCCTCTTTTTCTTTAAAATTGGCCTACACTCCCCTCCTACGTATAAGATGATTGAAAAGTAAAGATAACTCCAAATACAAAGTGTATCTAAAAGTGAAGTTTAAAATATCTTCCCTCCCCCATTTTCAGCATTTCTATTATTAATGTCTCCCCACCAATTGATTGAAGATGTGCCTTGTCTCTTCTTGTGTCTCTGCTGTATTGAACTTGAGGTTTGTTCTGCTGAAGAGACCCAACCTGCCAGGGAGGATGTGGAAAAATCACTGGAGCCAGCCCCTGCCCCTCAGTTCTGTCTGCCACGGAGCTCGGAGAGCAGTGCCCGGAGCTGTGCAGGGTCTTGTATGTTCCGGTCTCTGCCATTGTTGCAGCTGTTACCCTCTCACAGAACAGGATCTCTCTTAGGCCAGAGTGACCCTCTGGTCAGTTTTTAAATGGATGCGGATGCTGGAAGATCTTCTCAGCTTCTGTGATCAAATCCAAGACAGGATTTAAAAGCAGGCAGTCTGCACATTGGGATAATTAACCAAAGCTTATTCCACTTTATTCCCCATCCCCGTTGACCTATTTTAGGTGTAAAGTTTCAAGAGTTGTGATCCAAAGGTGGAAACAAAGTCAGTCAGCATCTTGCAGCCCTCGCATCCTTGCTTCCCTCCCCCTATTCTGTCTGTAGTACCTAACTATCCCACCTGGAAGTTAAACTGAGTTCAATGCTCTTTTTTTAGAAAGCCCGCCAGATGCCAGCTTGGCACTGGGACTCCAGGGTAGAGAGCACTGAGACTCAGGGAATCAGAGAGACTCCGGCTCACCTTGAAGACACTGACTGCTCCCAGCCCCGTGACCTTGAACATGCTAGGCATG